>JAMKCH010043464.1:0-114406 GCA_023653785.1 Ophioderma brevispina
GTGGATTCAACATTTAAATAATAATGGCAGGATTTGAGTGCAAATTCAAAATTCCCGAGTTTTAATCTATACTTGTGTTATTGAAGTCTGGCACAAGGCAAGATGTTTGTCACATATGTCGCCCATACAAATGGCATTTGTAGTTTCAGTTGCCGAACTGGTTTAAATTTTGTACTTGGTGTTTGTTGGCATGCGGATAACAAATCTTGAAAGCATCAAAACGGAAAATCTACACGTCTGAATCAAAATTTTTAGCAAACAGAAAAGGTGAACATTTGGTGTTGAAACCGTTTTCCTTAGATTTTTATAATGCCAACCTAGCTGAATATCAACTTTACTACTTCGTTTTCAATATTAATTCCAAAGCATACTTTTTCTAGAAAGCTGCCTGATGTATCCATTTTAAATTAAATGAAAAGGAATTTGCCTGTACTGGCGACAGCCATGGTATTAACATTAATTGTAAAAAGACTGAAGTCACGGACATTTCTTCATTTTTCTTCAACTTTTAAGTAAAAAAGAAAAGATTAAATTTCTTTTGTAATGTATGTGCCATATTAATGTTGAACCTGGTCAAAATATAATTATCATATTTTGTTTTAAAAAATCCGGGGGGGGGGAAATTAAAAAAAAAAAAAAAAGAAGTATTATTAATTTCTCGCCTGTTCTGTCTGAATCACTTTATTAACAAAACTTTGGAGGAAGTGTCCATTGACATATATATCCACATTTCTTCAAACTATGAACCGAATCGAGTGCTGTTTGCATTAAATATTGAAAAATAATTGTGGTTTAAGATTCCCTTTTTAAATTTATCAAATTGATACTCACTTTTAAAGTTATGGTCACCAATAGTTAGGGTGTAATTCTTTCTGAGACACCCGTAGTGTCTATGGGCGCCCATGGCTAAGGGACGATTTTTTTATTCGATTAATAAATTCGACTCAACTGCTGATCAATGTATGCTTCCCAAATATTTTGATTGAATTTACATTTTCACTTAGCACCATTCAAACACATCATGTTATCATTTTTGTAGTCTTATTTGTGTGCCAAGGATCATTACTTTAGTTTTATCCACATTAACTTTCATAAGATTGTCTTTAACCACATGTAAGTACTTAAGTCATTGTTTAAACAATTTTTGATTTGATTAGGGTCTTTATCACACATTTATACTAATGTGTCGTCAGCATATATATCAACAGTTATCTACTTAAGATTATCTGGCAAATATCATTTATAACAGAAGGAACAGAGGGGACCAAGTATTGAACCTTGGGGGTAACCCCGAAACATATACTTTGTTGAGATTTGTCTATTTATATAAACATTGCGTTCCGTCGACTCCCCTGGCGACTAACTTTTTTTAACATAATTCATGATCACCATATCAAAGGCCTTCCAAAATCACGAATACGCTCATATATTTTCCCATTATCAATGACAATGTTCCAGGAATTAACAGTTTTCAATAGGGCCGTAGTCGTTGAGTGATTTGACTTAAAGCCATACGGCCCTTCATATAAGATATCATTTTGAATAACTACTCATAGAGTTGTTTATGAACGAGTTTCTTGCTTATCTTGGAAACAAACTGGCAAAATACAGGGTGAGTAAACAAAACTTACCCTGATTGTGTTCCGCCATTTTCATTCAAGTACATAATTCTAACTATGTGGTAGCATCTGAAAGCTTATTCATTTATCTTTAATTTTGTTGCAATAAAAGAAGGATCATCACATCGGTTAGGTAAGACTGAGTTAGTCGTTTGAATCAAGCAGTCAGTTTTTCGCTCTGTCCAGGTGCCCCCCCCCCCCCCCCCCCCCCACCACCCCCCCCCCCCCCTCCACATTAAATGAACGGCGTTCACGTAAGAAAATAAGTCCAGAAAAAATCGGGCATTATTGCTGCCTGATGAATATGACGCTATTTAACCCCACAAAATTCAGTCATAATTACCATCGATGCCCTCGTACTTTCACGTTTCTATCACTCATAACAATCATTTGAAAAGAAAATAACTTGATACACGTATCAGTTCTGGAGGAGTTGACTGCATCATTCCATATGAAGAAACAACATCAGTGACAACGCCTGAGGTTTAAAGTATTTTCCATACTTTGTACAATCAAAATAAACAATATCTTGTAAAAAGGTGTTTTCAATAAATCTTAGGCATTATCCTGTTTTTGCCCATTAAGATATCACTTAATTTGGCATAAACATAGACATACCCTTATCATCAGTTTGGGGAGTCATTTGCTTAAATAGTTGGGCGCCGTGCATTCAAATGGGAATCCGTGGAATGGGTGGAAAAGTGGACTCTTGATCTTGAAAAAGATGTATCCGCTCGGCCTATACTTAACCGATATGAATGACCTTTGCAGAAGCAACTTAAGAAATGAATAGGCTTTTCCCGATATCTCACATGATGTTAGATATATGTATTTAAAAACTCAAAAATGGCGGACACAATCCGGGTCAATTTTTTTTTTGACTCCCCTGTAGATATAGGTCTGGTAATTTTTAAGTCACAGTTTATTTCCCTTTTGTATATGGGGTACCCCCCTTGCGATTTTTAACTCGTCAGGAAAGAGACTATGTTCTAAAGATAATTGAAAATATTACATAGACTGGAGCAACTACATTTTTAGGCAGTATTATAATTTACACTTAGAACCATCAAGGCCAGGTGCCTTGTGGTTTGGGTATTGCATTTAGCCACTCCAGGAGGACTTGATCTACTGAATATTCAAAATGAGATTGTGTACTTCTTGACAAATTATTGTCCGTTGTACAATCCTTCATAACGTTTATTTGGAATTTGTTATTTGAGAATACTGTCCTATACTGTGAAGTTGTTATTTAAACCTGATCTGCTAAGACTTTCCTCATTGGGTGCATTTTTAGGAAGAATTAAACCTTTACTTTTTTGTTTTATACCAACTGCCAGCTTTCCATCATCATTATACTTAATTGCCTTTTTATGCTGGTGATCTCTTTCATGCACTTGTTTCAAGAAAACATCATTTCGATTTGTACCCTGGTACATTTTTATCTTTAAACCTAATATGTTTAATTGGCGGCACGTGTTTATCGGCCAAACGATGTAAATTTCGTGAAGAATGATTCAATTATGAATACAATATTCCTCGTTTTCATTCATCTATGTTCCATTCAATTTTTTCATATCATTTACGAATGCATCAGCACAATGCTTAAAACATCTGAATGTTTTTTAGTGGTGTAGTTTAATTTTGCATTAATTCCTTACTAGATGGTTTTAATTTTGATAGAAAAACTGTACCAGTGAGTGTATCACTTAAACATTTATGGATCCACGAATGTCTGTACACTTCTTCTACACGTGTTTAAAATATATCATAAGTGTCTTACTACTAGTTTTTTGTAATTCTTGTAGGTTTATCAATGATTTGCTGAACGTTAAATAGATCCATGAAAAAATTTCATGTCACTTGTTACAGAATTTTTCTTTCACAAAATCACAATTCATATCACCTAATATCAAGATTTCCTTGTTTTCGTGGACCAAACATACCTCATTCACAGTCAATGTTTTCAAAATAATCTTGTTTTCATGTTGATTTCTATAAAGTGGTCCGCGATTATTAATGGGCCTAATATATGTTTGCTTAACTTCAATCCATATTGCTTCCATTTTATCGTTTTTACACATCTATAACGTCGCTCATATTGGATTCATCACGGATGTACTGGCACTCCGCCCCCATTTCTATTCCTTTCTTTTTCTTCATCACATAACCATGTATATCAATTGAACTAGTTTCACTAGTGTTATCTATCCATGTATTTCGATAACGTAAGGACTTGAAAGGTTTCGAAACCCTTTTAAATAATTTTAGTTCATCAAAGGATGATGTCAAACTTTGGATATTTAAATACTGATTTGTAAATTCCTCCCTACTCTTACATTTTTCATATTTTTAAGTGAATCATTTTCCATTATTGTTCACACGATGAACCAGGCTGCAACCTTTTTTTGTTTTCATCAAGACGTTATTTTTCTTATTATCCTGCTGTTAGTTTCGATTCCAAATCGGGCTAACTTGTAACAGTGCCAGAGGCATTTTTGCGACCATTAATTGGGATCATCATCATTATTTTCAAGCAACTGTGGTGAATTATTACCATTAATTAATTTCATCATTGAACACATATAACACATTTTGTAAATAGCACTCCCTCTTGGCCAACTCACTCAATACCACCAATTTTTGTGTTCCATTCTATGGTACGATATTCATAATCAGACTGACTTATCGTTACTCTAGAATTTAATGTCGTGATTGTTTTTTTGTTTTTGCCTTATGGCCACTGTAGTCACGTGATTCATTCCTACATACGATTGGAAGAACGCATTTGTTTATTTTATGTCCATTTTTTCCACAATCCCTACATCGTATAGGACTCCCGTGTTTACAATGAGTAAACACTGATTTTGTTCACCACAGATGAACAGCTGCGTTGTTGATCTCTATGAAGACCTGTTTTGTTCTGCGGCATACCATTTGGCTGCAATTGATTGTTTTCATCTCTATAAATTTTGATCAATTGTGTTGGCCTTTGGGACTTTACTTTCTGTTTAGCCTTTTGGGTTATTGGCTCTCAGAAGAACTAGATGAATGATCATTTGCGAATTTCAAAATAGGAACATGGGCCTAGTTATGTTCATCAAGAAGCCAGTAGCCCTTTTCATTTAGAATGCAATCCCTCCGATGTTATATTTGGATTCCTCATACAAGTAATTTTGCAGTCGAAAGTTTAAGTCATGGGCATGAAAGTAATCCCATGATTGTAGCAGATGTCTTTGCGGAGCCTGGATTTAAGAGTGGAGACTAGTTTATCACACAGCTCTTCTTTCCTAGCTAGGACATATGGGGAAAAGAAAATGGTCGGTATTTTTTTGAGCATTTTCTTTAATTACGAAATTATTCTTCAAGACCTTTCTTTCCTTCGATCATATCATTTACATCTTACAGTCGTTAGTAGCCTACGTGTATAACAGTTTACTAAACTGACCACGTCAATAATTTCAACTCCTGAAGAATCTTCGGTTGATCCTGGCCCCGCAATCTTTGTGCACGTGCACGTTGTTACCAATAATATTGGCATCAAACATGCTCAAGATTGAATCTCCCAACATAAGACATATCATTGTTTTTGTGTACTTCTTGCTTTTTGGCTCTGCTACTTCAGCCAAGGTAGGTCCGACTTTGGCTTTCGAACCGATAAACGATTCTATCTCTTGGCATTTTGGATATGGTTTGCTGTGACCATTTTATGATTTTCCTTTAATTTGAACATTTTCCTTTGTAAGGTTTCCACGAGCTTTTTCATGCTTACTCCCTCTGAGTTTATAGGCCTCTGGAAATCACTAGCAGTTGTTTCAAGGATTGCTGTTAGATTAACAAGCGTGGCGTTTAGTATTTCAACGAAGTGGGAGTTTGTTTACATGTAGCACTAGCCTTTAGGAAGCCGACTTGGTAATAGCCAATGCAACACATAAGGGGAATTGGTTATTACATAATGTGGGCAGGTTACCACCTTAGGCTCCCCCTTCTCTGGGAATGAGGTAATCTACACTCAGCAATACTTGCACGTAATTACTAGCACTTTGTAGGGGTTGAAATAGGGTTGTAAGGGGTTGATGGGGTTTGTGTCAGTGAGATTTCATGCACTTGAATCAGGACCCGAGCTTGATTTCTGATCTAGGTAGCAACTATCAGTTTCATGAATTGATAGGATTTGATACATGTCATGCTGGTTATTTTGAAAGTTCTGTGAGGGTAGAGTTTTCAAAACGTCGTTGTTACATGGCCAACACAACAAGAGGTCCCCTTGTCTCAGTAACACAGTGCGAGACCGTTTTCTTTTCAGTCTTCACAGGATGGCATGGTATACGTATACAGCCCGACGATCGCGGCCTACTCTAACTGGGTATAGCTAGGGTGGAGGGTAATAAATGAAACGATCTCACCTTGATATTTGACGAATCGTGTCGTTTATGATGTTGACCAGAAGCCTGGGATGTTATCACACTGCTGGTCTGGTAGTGGTTATTGGTTATAGTTATACTAGGTGATATTACCACAGATCCACACTCATTCGTCGTCATACGCTATATACAATACTCCCGCCACTGTGACTGCAGAATTACGTTCCTCAGTATTAGTCAGGCCTCGATAATTCATCAATTATCACATTTACTCCAGTAATTTTCATTGATGACTATAATTAGTCATATACCACTGCATACATATTAATGTTGAAATGAAAATAAAAGTATGATAGTAATTCAACGGCAAATATTTAAATATTGGTAAAATAAAACTGTTCAGTGCGAGACGGAGGCGAACGTTACGCCATTTTCTTTATTTGGTTACTGTTGCAGATTGGGCTCCAATGATGATTGCATCTCTGATCTTCCAATGTCCAAGTGAATGAGGATGGACTTGAAGGAAACAGAGTATTGTGAAATCTTCTGGACAACCTGCCAGAAATTAAAAACTTCAAGTTGTGGATGACAGGAACAATGCTTGAAATTCAACTCTTGTGCAGGCCTGTATGCAGACTTGAATAATTGCAACATCAAAAGATCTTATCTGATATAGTTGTGGCACTTCTGTGTTTTACTTCAGATGCTTACTTTGGCAATTCTCTTGTTAATGAATATAGCAACATTATCTAAGACCATTGATGAACATGCACCGCTTGTCATCAGTCTAGTTCTCCATACTCATGCTCCTTGGTAGTCAATGCCTTTGAGATTGAGAAGAAGGAACGGCGTCGTCTGGAGCGCAGAGTTTCACACACTGGGCTCACAGTATGCAAGGAAGCTTACAAGGATCAGTGTTTTGAATACAACTCTCTTCTTGCTAAAGCCAAGGCGGAATATCATAGCAACCAGATTACTACATGTAACCAACGTGACCTTTTCCATGTAGTCTGCAATTTAACTTCTAGAGTGAAACATACACTACGTACCCATAAATGTCCAAAAGATCTTGCTATAACCAGTTTTTGCAGAATTTTTCCACAAGAAGATCAAGAAACTGCGTAATAGTCTACATGATACTACTACTGCCAGTCTCTTAAAAACCTGTCTAGATGATCTGATACCAGTTAACAACTTTCCCTGCGCGGATCGATGTATTTCCTCAAGCTCTCAAGCATGCATTTCAACTGTGATCCTGCAGCTGAAGAAATCCAGCTCGGACACCACCATCCTCTCAAATTATCGCCCTATATCCATTTCTTGGAAAGGTGATTGAAAGATTAGTAAATCAGTTGTAGACTTATCTCGGCGATAATGATCTCCATGTTCCGATGCACTCAGCATACCGTCAATTTCACAGTGCGGAGACTGCATTGTTACAGGGGCAGAATGACATCTTGATTGGTCTTGACAAACAAAAGAGGCTGTGTTAGTATTATTAGACTTCAGTGCCACTTTTGACACTTTTGACAATAAACAGCTCTAGAAAAAAGCTGGAAAAGCATTAAGTTGGTTCTTTTCCTACCTAGATGACCAAACTCAATCTAGATCGATCAAATTTGCTTCATCAGATCCTGTGGCGGTAGATTGTGGAGTTCCACAGGGTCTGTTACTGGATGTTCATCTTGTTCTCTGCCCCACTACAGGATATCATTACTGTCCATGGTGTTCAATCTGTCGTTTACACCGATGACAGCTCTATCTGTCTTTCCACCGTTGGGATTGTGATGCAGCCATAAATAATATTGAATCATGCATTGCAGTCATCAGATCCTGATGTAAATCCAACAAACTGATATTTATTACAAGACGACAGAGAATGTTGTGCTTTCGTTCTCATTCTTTACAGATCGACTAGTCTCAGCCATCCATCATTGGCAATTCAGTTTTTCATCCGCAAGCTGAAGCACGGAACATTGGTGCCATCTTAATCTCATCACTAAGAAAATATAATCATGTTAACGACTTATGCAAGGCTGCCTGGCACTGGATAAGGAAAAATGGGTAATTATGTCAGTACCTTGATGAAAAATGCACCATTGGATTGGTCCATGACTTATTACACCAAGGCTGGATCCGGCAACTCCTTGCCGTATGGTCTCCCAGAAAGAGAAACGACCAAGGTTCAGGGAGTTCAAAATGCAGCTGCTCGTTTTGTCCTTAAAATCCATTGTCAAGAACATAACATATCTACCAACTGCATTGACTTCCAATTAAACAGAGCTCATAGATACTGATATTGTGAACTTTTTTCTTTATCTTTCTTATTCTTTATTTTCCTCCACTCTGGCTGTCTAGGATAGTTGTTTTCACCAGATTAGGTAGGGTTGAGGCATCTGAATCCAGGAAAGATCAAGATTTCACCAATGTCACTGTACATCTGTGTACATACACACAGATCCTCACAGATGATGATTCAGATGTATCCCCATTATGTTCTTAGTATGGAAGACAACTGGGTCACAGTATATGTCACAGTATTGGTCTCAGTATATGTTTGAAATGTCTACTTAAATAAATTATTTTCTTAAGTTATTCTAATTTATAGTTGGTAATTGATGTATATCATAGTTTTTTCACATAGAAGTTTTCATCTATTGAATTTGTATTTGACGTTTGATATATTGATAATGATATTATTACTCCTTGTTAACTATGTGACGTGTCTTTAGGCCTCTGCATTAGGCACTATATTAATATTGTTATTATTAATAATATGAACTAGCACAAAAACTATGAAGATATTGTTATATACAGCAATACAGAAAGAAAACATGAAGGATAAACAATTTTATTAAGTTACCTGATATTCATGCTTTTGACTAATAATCTTGTTTGGTGTAGACTTTTACGGCCAAAATTAGAAGATTGCTCTGTTTGTCAATCTACACTGATACAATACTGGGTAGCCATGATTGATTACACCAAAAAGTGTGCATGCACCTGAAGTCATCGTATAATATCACATCATTGGTGCTTTACAACAAAATAGTCAATGCTGTTGGCTTTAGCAATACATTTCCGGCAATATAAACCTAATTACACATAATTAATAATAATGTTTAAGACCGTACCCACAACATAGGATTTATGTAAACACTGGTAAAGAGAGTAATTGCCTGCCATTGTTGTCATGTGTGACAGCCCTTTCACGGGTATACCCGTACTTGTGCAATAGTGTATGCTCGTATCATTAGACCATACAATAACATAAAAGCCTCCTCCCATTTTGGAAATGTTCACAATCTTTTGTTATAAAACAAAACTAACAAAAGCCATTCTTAACACTTAAGTGCCCAAGCTATAAAAAAAAAAAAAAAAAAATCCGTTAGTGCCCAAGGGGGGGGGGGGTTCCTAGGACCCAACCCAGATAAGCACTTTCCCATGGGAGTTTGATCATGAAACTAACACAAGTAAATGGGGGTCACGTAGGAACAACATACGCACAATAAAAATGAAAATCCGAACTTTGACCTATGACCTATGGGCAATTGAAATTGTCACTCTCCGAAAAAGAGTGGTTCGCACATTTCCATCCTCAGCAAATCCAATATAAGGTTTTGAACCAAAATAATTCATTATATCTACTCTAGAATAACCAATTAAAATAATCACTGCAAAATATAGCCAAATTTATACCATCTTGTATTTTCTCAGAAACTTCAAAATCACCTTGATTTTCCCATAGACTTACTCAGTTAAGAGCACGCTCATTAAAAATTCAAGTTGATGCTATCAGCATATAAAAGGTTATTTGATTTAAGTATTATTAATTATTCATTAATTGCCTCCTAAGGTGTATATCTTATCAAATAAATCTCAAGATTTAATTACTTTAATTTTTTAATTAGTAAAATATCTTGATTTTTTCACTTCCGTTAGTGCCCAGGGGGGGGGGGGGGTTCCTAGGACCCAACCTAATATTCTAATGAAGCCGTGGGCGGATTTAATTTTTTTAGTATCAGGAGAAGCGTATTCATAAATCAGACAATTAGCAAAAAATTCTTTGAAAAATTTGATTGTGTAAACGAGAAATCGCAAAAAAAAAATCAAATGTTGGGTACTATGGAACCCCCCCTTGGGCACTTAAGTGTTAAATATGTTTTGAGTTTATTCAGTCTGCAAAGATAAAACAAGCTATGGTGACTATTTTTAAATGTCTGCCACTTGTATTGATTGCCTATTTTACAGGTTGTATTTGGCATTGCTGTGTAACATGTCTGCACTTCAAACAAATTGGTATTGATTCCTATTTACAAGTTTTATTTTTGCATTGCTGCGTGATAAAAAAAATATGCTTTGGTAGAAAAAATATGCATATTCAGTCGATGAAAATTGGTAAAATAAGGGAATTGGCGTTCTTTTTGGAAAAAGAACGCCATTTTGGAAAATGGCCACCATTTCTGTTACAGAATAGTTACCCATAAATACATTTCTATTTATGGCATTGCTCTGGGCTACAAATCATGTTTTGGTAGCCCAAAACAAACACATTTAGTCCATCAAAAGAGCTAAAATACCAGAAATGGCAGCCATTTTGGAAAATGGCCGCCATTTTTCTTACACGAAAAATCTGCGATGCCCCTATAGCCAAAAATCCTTCTTAGAACATGCCCAAACTGTGTGCCAAATTTTATGCTTTTATCACCAAGTGCACAATTCATGCACATATCTACTCTACTATAATAAGTTTACCATATTTACTCAAAATTGATCTGCCTTGATGCACTCATTTATATCACGTAAGTACACGATGCTATTATCAAGTTTCCCCTACGTAATTATCAAGTTGTTGGAACTCAAGTTTTATGTGTACAAGTTGGCTATATTTTTTAAGTTGACTTTACACTAATTACTCACGCTCATGAGTTAAGTTGAACTCATTTTGATTAAGTGATCACAACAAGCATTTTAGTTGTTACTACATTGTTTAATTAAGTTGAGCGAAGTCAAGCTATTTGTATTGGCAGTCCTTATAATACATATATAAATTTACTCAAAATGTTTATCTAATATTTGTGATAGCTACTTATTTTTCTTTCGTTTTACTCAATCCTTTAATTCGTTTTACTCAAGTAATTGACACAATGAACACATGGCACTCATTTTGATTGAGTAATTTCAGGAAGTGACTTAGTTGCTGGAACTAAAGTTTTATGTGTACAAGTTGCTTATCTTTTTTAAGTTGACTTTACTCTAATTACTGACGCTCATGAGTTAGTTGAACTCATTTTGATTTAGTGACCACAGCAAGCATTTTAGTTGTTACTACATAATTTAATTAAGCTGAGCGAAGTCACGATATTTGTATTTGCAGTACTTATAATACACATACAGTATACATTTACTCAAAATGTCTAATCTTTGTGATAGTAGTGCGTATAGAAGCTACTTATTTTTCTTTCATTCGTTTTATGGTCCCAGAGATAGAGGTGTTTTATTTATCCGAATTTACCAAGTGTCTTGTTATGATATTTGTATAGGTCATCCCTTGGGACATCCAAAACACAAAGTCTTAAGCTCAGTGAGCGGTGGAGCGTGACGTCAGAGGTCAATGACCTCTAAATTTGCATCTTCTATACCAAAATTGCTACTGCTATTGCTAGAGGTCACAAACTAAACCCAATTTGGGCAAGTTTGGTATCATATTAAAGCTAACAAAATTATCTATTCAGTGATAGCTAACACATTGAATTTCTTGAAAGTATAAGTTGGCACTGCGCCAAAAAAGTTGAATTTTTATGACTTTTTTCAATTTTTTGCATCAACTTTGTACCAATATGGTACAGATGTACAATGAAGATGGCAATATTTCTCTTCCATATTTTCCACAAATTAGCATCTATATATGTGTCGATAATATCCGGAAGATTGATTATTTACTTCATTTATTTTTTTAGTTTCGACATTTTGAAGCACGTTTACGCAATGTATTTTAACCCTCGCCTTACCAAGCCTCTATTGTAACACGGTTTACCAAGGAAGGAGAATGTGGTTGCCACCCCCTCGAGAATTTGTTATAAAGCATCCGATGCTTATGATTTTGATAACAATGGATAGCTATGGTCCTCGTCTTTCCATTGACACCAACATAAGCACTAACATACCTAGTATGGCGTCACAATGAAGTCATAAACTCCACAAGTCGACAGAATTGGCATTTTCCACAGAAAATAGACGAAAATCCAATTTTGCGTTAAAAAAGTAGGAATACCAGATATTCACGCGGTTTTCAGCTCTAGAGCCATACTGTGCATAATATTTTCAAAAATGTACCCCACCCTTCGACTTTTGATGGCATACCCCTGAGACTAATATTAGTCTCAGCATACCCTAACCCCGGTGAAGGTGCTACCTTCATATTTTTTCGCTAAAATGACTGGTAAGGATGAGAAAATGATTGCTTTGAAGCTGTTTTGAAGCTCGTTAGGAAAGCTTTTGGTATTTTAGCATTTTAGCTTTAATGTGATACCAAATTTACCTATTCAGTTAGACTTAAATCTTTCAAAATCTGGATGCATATATGCCAAAAATTATTTTTTTGATTTTTTTATTAAACAATTTGCTATCGTAAATAAAATACACAGTGAATAATGCAATATTTCCACTAACTATCATAAATAATTTTAGGTATAACCGAGCAGCACTTTGATTACTCACTCTGTTCCTTTTTAGAGTTATTGAATTAAAAAATTAACAGGGTGGATATAATATCGTAGAAGAGAAAATTACGAGTATTTTTCATCATTGCTTTGTTCAATAATATTATACAGATGTACAATTAATATGCAACATTTCTCCTCATGTGCCAATAACATCCGCACAATTGATTACGAACTTTATTTATTGAGTTACGATATTTAAGGTATGTTCACTCTGCCCTCTATTTTCGTGCTGTGTGGTTGTTTACAGAACATAAAGAGGTTACATGCTAACCGAATTTGGGCCAATTTGGCGTCATATTAAAGCTAATACCATTATCTATACTCAGACCTAAAACGTTTAATTCTTGAAGTTGTCACTGTGTCAAAAAGATGACATTCTTCCAATTTTTAAGTTTTCCCATCAAATTTTTACAGTGTTGTTCATCCATATCTCAAATTATCACTCCAAACTTAATTACTGGTTTGTTTGTTTTTTGAGTTAAAAAAAGTACCCCCAATTTATTTGTTTTGCTGTTTATTTCAGGTGGTTTATGACTATAAAGGGTCACACGCAGTAAGCATAAGGGTAGATTTAATATCATAGTAAAGAATATCAAATTATTAATGATACCAAGAACATTTGTTTTAAATTTGGCATTGCACTAAGAGTCTAATAATTCAGGTATTTGTATCCATGTATATATTCCTCCATTTCTTTGTTTGCCTAAATGTTTTCACTTGTTTAGGTCATCATTTTATTCAGCCAATAGAATAGACATGAACAATGGAATATCAGCTGTATACCATGTAAATACCGGTAAATGCACAAAAAATATCAAACATATATTTTTGTTGAATACAGATGCTTTCTAGCCTATCCTTTTTCATATGTAAACATATACTCCCTACGGATGGCCAATCTTCACTATGTCCACCATTTAGTCAGGATTTATATTGCCAAACAATTTTCTCCAAGAAACCAGATGATTGGCAAAACTTACTGCTGTCTGTCATCTGCCAATTTGTGGTCTTTGGGTTCCCCATCCATCGGGGTTGCTGTTATTCTTCCACGTCATGGCAAAATACTTGCACTGGTCAATCATTTGTGGCGAGACTGTTTTGCAGGGGATAACAGTGGCGGATCCAGGATTTGAAAAACGGCAAAATTACCGGGGGCTGAAAGGCTGAAACTTGTCCAAAAGCTTCCAAAATGGGCTGATTTTGCAAGATTTTGCAGAATTACCGGGGGGCGCGCGCCCCCTCCGCCCCCTCCCTGGATCCGCGCCTGGATAAACAAGGTGGGTCTGAAGACTTAATAGTCAGCAACATGATACACATTCTCCAGATTATCCACAAAATCGGGAATCTCTCAGGTGAATAGGGACAAAAATTGTTCACCCCCTCTTGGCCCTAGAGGGAACATCCTACATCTCTGATAACAGGAAATATATCATACCTGTCGTGGGGATTGGTAGATCTCCAATGCAATCATCTTTGGAGCCTTCGTTTCAGCTTAAAGACACTATCAGTGATTTGAAAAATATTTTAAATTTGCAGGAATAGCTTCAAAGTGAAGGATAAGTCTGTAGAATTCTCATAAGTTACCTTTTCCAGCTGTAGAATTGACAGAAAAGGAAGAAGACGGCAGTGTTCCAAGATACGATTCTCCATTCAATTACGTGTTGTAGTAAGTGTCCGTTCGGACAATAATGACTAAAATCTCCGATCCTGTCCTTATTAGATTGCTTCTGGTCTTATCATTTGCAGGGTATGTTAGGATACCTGTACTTGTTACATACATGCAAAAATCTGATTTTTGATGATTTTTTCGATTTGCTGATTTAGCAAATCACTGATAGTGTCTTTAAACAGAGTACCTTAATGTCACCTTTCATAATCCGTTAAAGGCCTCTCTGTAAAGAGGACTATATTAAAAAACCAAAACAACAGCTTCTCGCTGCGGCTTTTAATGCTTCGAAGTCTCTGGACTTTGACGGGTTAAACTGATTTTATCAGCATTCAACCGTACCCTTCCCTCAGGGTATATAGTTGATGGAGACATCAACTCCATCTGTCAAGATGCCTTTTTATTTCTCCAAAGCCAAGTAGTATAGATTGTTGATTCATACCCTTGTCCTATCTTTGAAAGGTATTTGTTATCATGTTTTTTGTAATATGGTTACAGCTCCTTTGTTCTTCTTCAGAATTTGTGATGCCTAGATACCAATAGATGGTCTACAATAGCAGCATGTAAATGGGAGCAAGTAATCCATGCGGTGCACTCTTTGTGAATGCAAATATTTCAGTGTGTCTTGAAGCTGCATCTTTGTTAAAGACAGATAAAGCTTCAAGACATGAAATGTGGAGGCATTACAAGTTCTGAAGAAGAAACCAAAGAAGTTACCCCCATTATCATATCGCATCAGAACCCCCCTCCCCCGCAATCGTCCTGTATAGTAATCCACTCCAATAGGTACTAATGGGACCAAATGTAGGTGAAAGTTGATCACTATCTTTTAAAAATCAGGACGAAAATGAAAAATATTATTTCATATTAACGACCTCCCGCAGTCACTGACTATAACCTGTTTGGGAGGGCGAGCTGGTGTAGTGGCCCATCCACTCGCCTTTCACCAATGCGGCCCGTGTTCGAATACCCGTGGAGTATTCGTGAATTTGGTGCCGATACATACCCGTCCTTGCAGGTTTTCTCCGGGAACTTCGGTTTCCTCCTGCATCTAAAATTAGACTTCTTTCCATAAAGCCTTCCTTGTCGTTCTGGATTTACTCGTTCTGTTGTAGCTGAGCAGCCTAAGGCGCCCCAAAGCGGTGCCTGAGCACCTCGGTGGATTTGTTGTGCGTTATAAAAATTTACATATTATTATTATTATTATAAACCCATCAAACATAGAAAGGCAAAAAACAGCAGACAAAGGATATCAATCACTGATTACTCTCAGCTTTGTTTAAGACTCTTGTTTCTAGCAGTGATTTTTCAGAAATGGCACTCAGATGCAGATGCATCTGTTTAAACTCTTGAACATGTTACATCTATCTTTCTTTTGATATGAGATTGAGACTTGATGCCTCATTGTGGATATTGTTGGAACGGCATCTGTCATTACAGGGCGTACTATTGATTTTTCCATTCCCAGTTTAACCAAGGATCTAGGAATTAGGGCAAAATGAATCCCATGTGTTTACTGAGCACGATTATATTGCTGCCTTCACATCCAAAGGCGGGGTTCGTCCATGACATGATGGCGAATTATGATCAATTTATGGCAGCATTCACTCACCTAGAAGATGCACCAATAGTCCTGATGTTCTTGATAATCTGGAGAATTGTATTGGTACAATGTGTGGACAATACATATTACAATATAATCATTTTGGGCACATTTACACATTCCAGAATTAAATCGTTTTACCTGTATCTGAATAGATAATTGTATTAGCCTTAATGTGATACCAAATTTGCCCAAATTTTATCAGTGTTTACTCCCTGTGTGGTCTATAAACAACCACACTGGAAATAAAGGGCGAAAATAGAAGACATAGGGTGAACATACTTTAAAATGTCGTAACTAAAAAATAAACGAAGTAAATAATCGATCTTCCGGTTATTATTGACACATATATAGATGCTAATTTCTGCAAAATATGGAGGAGCAATATTGCCATCTTCATTGTACATATGTACAATATTGGTACAAAGTTGATGCAAAAAATTGAAAAAAAGTCGTAAAAATACATCTTTTTTGGCACGGTACCAACTTATACTTTCAAGAAATTCAATGTGTTAGCTATATCACTGAATAGATAATTTTATTAGCTTTAACATGATACCAAACTTGCCCAAATTGAGTTTAGTCTGTGACCTCTAGCGCTAAAAGTAACGATTTTGGTGAAGAACGTGCGAATTTAGAGATCATTGACCCCTGACGTCACGGTCCACCACTCACTGAGCTTAAGACTTTGTGTTTTGGATGTACCAAGGGATGACCTATAAAGATATCATAACAAGACACTTGGTAAATTCGGATAAATAAAATCCCTCTATCTCTGGGACCATTACACACACTGCATAATCATAAGGGAGTGGTCATTATTTACGCCAGGGGGAATGGAGGATTTGAGGGGGGAACCCGAAAAAATTTTGTAAGAGAGAGGGGGGAACGTGAAATTTTTCATCAACGCGAGAGGGGGGAACATGAACTTTTAAATGGGAAAATCAGCATGATCAAGGGGGGGGGGGAACGTGAAATTTTTGAACGGAAGCGAGGGGGGGGGGAACGCGAAAATTGTTGCCGAAAAAAAGTTGAAATCCACCATTCCCCCCGGCATAAATAATGACCGCTCCCTAAGTAAGCCTAAATATGTACTAGATTTGTTTGTTTACCAGGTTGGTCCGTGCGGACACACGCATGGGAATGACCCCGGGTTCTTCTTACCGTGTCCAAACACAGTGGTTCTCAATATGATCCAGCCAGAGATGGGTACAACGTCTGGCTGCTTCACTGAATTCCACAAGGTCCTTGTCTGTGCATTGTGTTTCCAGCAGTGGACAGGCCAAGAGATGTTCCATGGTCTGTGTTGCTGTTCCACAAACACAGGTAGTGTCCTGATCTGCTTCCAGGTAGCCCCACTTCTGCAAGGAAACCTTAGATCGGCTAATTCTGGTTCTCAGTCTGTTGAGGCATAGCCATTCACCCCATAGTACAATACCAATAGATGGTACTTGGTTGATGGCAAGTCTTTCTTTCCACAAGGCGACTCCCTTAAGCTCTTTAGAGAGTGTTTCAAGAGGTTGGACTTTGCTTAGGAAACTCTCTCAGGCGGTTGGCAGCAGGTATCTACGCTCTTGCAAGCTCGCTACGCTACGACGGATGTCTGGTGGAGCAATTCCTGATAGGATGTATAACAATTTCTGTTGATGTTGAACGGAGGCATCCTGTGATAAGCGGGCAGGAGGCATTTAACGCTGAATAAAGCCTCTTAGCATGGGTTGATTTTCCCATACTGGGCAAGCATACTCTGCACATGAGTAGCACCGGGCAAGTGCCGCCGATTTTAGAGTATGTGGGCGAGCACCCCATCTTGTGCCAGTGAGTTTGTTCAAGATGTTATTGCGTGAACATACTTCGTCTTTTCGATGTGGGTCTTATAAGAGAGAGCTGCGGTCCAATGTAACTTCTAAGTAGACAAGGTTATCACGGTGCTCCAGGGGTGTTCCAGACCAGGTAACTTTAAGCTGACGTTTGGCTTCACGGTTGCGTAGATGGAATGCACACACCAGTGTCTTGGATGGATTTGCACGTAGGTGGTTTTCCTCATAATAAGGAGTGAGTTCATCCAAAACTTTGGAGAGTCTCTCTTCAACAACAGTGAAGTCTGCATCTTGTGCGCTAATTCCAAGATCGTCTGTATAAATAAAAGGACAGGTTCCTGCACTCCTAGGTTGGTCGTTGGTATAGATGTTGAACAGGAGAGGTGCAAGTACGCTTCCTTGCTGAACAAAGAACATCCTGTTTGCCAGCAATCATATGATAAGCTCAGTCAAGCGGATGTCCTTGGTGATTTCCAGAATCTGATGGAGTAGGCATCTGTGATTAACAGTGTCATAGGCTGCTGATAGGTCGACGAACACAACTTCGGTTACCATACCCCTCTTGAAGCCATCCTCACTGTGTTGAGTTAGGTTGAATACTTGGCTTGTCGTTGATTTGCCTGGCCGGAAACCTGCTTGTTCTGGTGTTCGTCTATCACAGGTGCAATACGGTTGAGCATGAGACGAGGTTGAGCTTGTAGGTATGGCTGAGGAGTGATATTGGTCTATAGCGCTTGGGATTGGATGGGTCTTTCCCAGACTTTAGGAGTGCCATGCATGTGCTTTCCTCCAGATCTTTTGGCAACTGTGGGAAATAAGGCAGCATTTGTAGAGCTCAAGAAGCCATTCCTTTGCTACTGGGCCGAAGTTTTCAGCTGCTCAGTTGAGATGTTGTCAAAGCCTACTGCTTTTCCTGGTTGAAGTTTAGCAATACCGGATTCCAATTCGTCCATGTTGAAGGGGCGAGTGAAACCAGGGTCGCCACTAAACCTCTTACGGTCTAGTTTGATCTTCTTGGGCTTCTTGCTTCATTTGCCATTTAAAAGCAGATCGATGGTGGGCAACATGGTGGGCAACTTGGTTGGGTGTGACATTTGGCTGCTGTGGAGGTTCTGTTGGATCCCCTCGGAGCTTTCGGATGGGAGACCATGCGTTCTTGCTGTTATGGGTCATATCGGTGGATTCAGTTAAAGTATGCCAGATTTTGATCTTTTCCTGGGAGATCCTCTCCGAAACTTCCTCACCTTTAGCAGTTGTTTTAGCAGAGAAAGGATCAGCTTCAAATATGGTGATATACTCTTGATATTCTCTAGCACATTCCTTGGAAAGGCTGGTATCCGTCCTATGATCCCGGGTGGGAATCGATTTCCTTACTGCTTAATCGGAGTACAAAGAAACCAGATCCAAATGTAGAACTGCAGAATTGCAGAATTCAACACATGATCAGGGCCGTAGCCAGGGGGGTGCGGGGGGTGCGACGCCCCCCCCCCCAAATGACAAAGGTCCGCTTTATGATGTTGAAGGTCCGCTTTATGATGTTGAAGGTCCGCTTTATGATGTTGAAGTTCCGCTTTGTAATGTTAAAGTTAATACTTTTGCATTACACATGGCTGGTGTTATTATACTGTTTTATCCACGCTGCCGCTGCGAGGATGTACTATTGCATTACACATGGCTGGTGTTATTATACTGTTTTATCCACGCTGACGCTGCGAGGATGTACATCCTTTTTTTTTTTTTTTTTTTTAGGTCCACTTCTGGCAAATTCGCACCCCCCCCCCCGCAAAAATTCCTGGCTACGGGCCTGCACATGATGACATGACATAATGACCACCAATGACTTCACTTTATTCTAGCTTTCCCTATACTATGACATGTCAGATATCGAATCTATGTTTAATATGCCTACTGTGTACTGGGACATAATCTATGGCAGTAAGCAAACCGATTCCCACCCGGGATCATTCCTACGCGCGTGTGCACATGGACCAACCTGGTAAACAACCAAACCTAGTACATATTTAAACTTACCTTATCTTTATGATTATGCAGTTTGTGTCTCAGAGTGCCGGTGTTCCGTTCAACGGAAAATAATTGCCCAGGTCATACCCTGCATACGGCATGTACATGTAACAACAGACATGGACGATTGAATGCTGAAATTTTTTTGTTGCAGAGCCTTAGCGCATGCGCAGGAAAACTTTTCTCCAATTGCTTGTTGGATATACGGCCAAAATTTAAGTTGGATAATTAAATGGCAAAGTAATTTACACGATATATCTTTTAGCCGCTTGTATGACTTAAATATATCAAGTTATCATTAATTTCAATAAAGTGATGTCATGACATTTAAAATGAGGAATACCTACTCATTTAATTGAGTAATGCTGATTATTTTCATAATTCAGTAATTTTACTAACTTAAAGGTGGAATCACCATGATCATTATTTTGGGAAATTAATTTTCTTAAAGTTCATAGATATGGTCAATGGCAGTTATCATCTAGATAGAATTACAGTATTTCTTAAATTAATTTGCTCGGTCTACTCAAAAGTTAATACAATTTTACTCATTTATATTAAAGGAGGATTTATTATCGTATTGATCCAACGTAATTATTTTGATTGCTGCATGTGTAACTCTTAAATATATTTGTAAAAGTTAAACATTTTTCTCTAGTTCTTTTTACTTTAATGATGAGTAACTTGCATTCATTTTTATTAAGTAATCATTAAGAGTGACTACATTGTTGCTACATTAATTGAGTAAGTTGAGTGAATTCGAACTACATACATTAGTTTTACTTAAAATAAATTGTTCGGTTACTCAGATTGTACTCATTTATATTAAGTAAGAAAAGTCACTACTTCGTTGGTCCAACAATTATATTCCTCGCTGTAACTCAAAATGCTTTGTACGTGCTATACAATTTTCTCTACTTCTTTTTACTCAATGCAAATTATTTAGTTGTTCAATTGAGTTTGACTAACTGGAACTGATTTGAGTTTGATGTACTCAAAAGTATCAATAAATGCAACAACACCGTTAAATTAAGTAAAAACAACAATGTGTGTAAAATAAGTAAAATGTACTCATTTCTTTCCCAATTTACTTGCACTTAATATTAATACCTTTGTGTTGTTAACAATACTCTAGTTTCTCTAGTTCTTTTTACTTAAATAATGAGTAAGTTGCACTTATTTTTATTAAGTAATCATTAAGAGTGACTACGTTGTTGCTACATTATTTGAGTAAGATGAGCGAACTCGAACTACATACATAAGTTTTTTTTTTTAATAAGTTGTTCGGTTACTCAGATTGTACTTATTTATATTAAGTAAGAAAAGTTATTATCTCGTTGGTACAACACAATTATATTCATTGCTGTAACTCGAAATTTAATTGTACATACTACACAATTTTCTCTACTTCTTTTTACTCAATGCAAATTATTTAGTTGTCCAAACTTAAATATAACGAGTTTGACTAACTTGAACTGATTTGAGTTTGGTGTACTCAAAAGTATCAATAAATGCAACAACACCGTTAAATTAAGTAAAAACAACAATGTGTGTAAATAAGTAAAATGTACTCATTTCTTTCCCAATTTACCTGCACTTAATAGTCATACCTTTGTGTTGTTAACATTACTCAAATAAATTATGTTAAACTTTTTTTTTCCATTTTGAGTTTTTGATATTTATTTTGAATAATATCAAACAATCGCTGAATTGAGTATTTATAAATCATCATTTTCGAGTCGGAATTACTTGACGCAATAATCATTTTTTGAGTGTATAGTTCTATGACATATGTGTAAATACACCTCAGTTTACACACCATAAGCATACTCAATCCCGGGGGGGGGGGGTACTTCCTAAAAATAGGCGACGGGGATGTGCGGCACTATTGGCCCCCTTTTTAAACCTGCTATCACTGAAAGACCCCCTTTTTTAACCTGTCACTGAAAGACCCCCCTTTTTTAACTCTCAGTTGTTGCCTCCCATTTTAATCAAATGTCACTGAATGACCCCCTTATTTCTATTTCATGCTCTCACAGAAAACAATATAAACTGGGTTTGAATGTTTTAGAATTTGCCCGAGAATAACTCCCCTTTTTTTCACAAAGTGTGAGAGGCTCAGTGATTGACCCCCAGTTTTGCATCCTCCTCACCCCTTTTTCCCTTAAAGTTCCTCAGCCCCCTTCTTTGAAAGTCCAATCCGCACATCCCTGTCACTTTCATTTATGAGTGCCCCCCGGACTCAATCACTCTCCCAAACACCCATACCACTCAAAACACACACTCCACACTCTTACATACACACCTCACACACACACACGCACGCGCGCACATGCACATACACGTAAACAAACTACGCAGGACTTTTAACACATCGGGGGTTTCTACGACCTTTAAACCCTCGTCTACCTGAGCCACTTTTTGTAGCTTAGAGTTTCTTCTTTCCATTGGTATCAAAATAAGTACCAACATCCCCATTATGACGTCACTATGACGCCATATGTTGAGGAAAGTATGAAAATACTGAATATAGGGAGGAAAATTGATATTTCGCAATTTTAGTGACTCAAAACATTATTATAGCACTAAAATGCTCTCATTATATAAAACTTGTCATTTCCCATCAAGTAGAGCCAAAAACCGCATGAAAATCGGATATTCCTAACATTTTTGGCGAAAAATTGAATTTTCCACTGTGTGAGTCTATGGAAATTGACCATTTTGCTAACATGCGAACTTTATAACGTCATTGTGACGTAATGCTAGGCGTGTTGGTACTCATTTTGGTATCAATTGAAAGTGCAGGAACATAGCTATCTATTGGTACCAAAATCAAGTGCCTGTGATGTTTTTGTGTTGTGCTAGGCATGTTGGTACTATCAACCCTCCCCCATCCATCACTTTGGGATCACCCTGTATCTACCCATACCCCGGTCGATGTTTGTTTTTGGATGAAAAGGAGCGGAAAATGTCAATTGACAATTACATTAAATAATTTGGCACCAAAAAAGGGGCATTTAGCAAGCCGGGGGAAAATGAAGGGGTGGTAACCACCCCTCCCCCTTCTGTAGACGAGGGTTAAACCGGCAAATATGCTTAGAAGAGCATTAGTTGCACCTAAAGACAAAACAGAATCCAATAAGCAATCTGAAGCGGAAACCTAAAGAATTTTCGAAGAGAATTCATGAAGCTATACATAAGAACTACAGACATTGCCGTAAAAAATCAACCTCGTTCATAAGTAATTAGTCAATTAGTCGCACCTTTCAAATTATAAACAATCACTTAATAATATATTCCAGGAATTTAAACATGCACTTTCATGTTTTTGTGTGATATTTATTTTAATTTGCAATAATTATATTAATTTGAAAAAAAAAATATATATATATAAATTAAATGCTCTCATATTCCTTGTAACGTAGCGTAATATTGTGGTAAATTATTGGGTTTCATAAGCACGGATTCGATCCCCAGGTACATAAGTCTACATGTATAAAATGTACTTACCTGGTTAAACAACAGCTGTAAGATAAATAATGTAATGTAAAACAAGGCACATAGGCCCGTATTCTCAAACGATGTTTAACGCTATAGTCGGATTTTTTATTCCTGTCAGTTCATTAAAAGTTTTCGGGGCATGTCGACGATTCCATTTGTTCTGAGAGGTTGTATGCTTTACCCAATCAATACAATAGAAATTCGATATGAAGGTACCGGATCAGATTAAGGCCATAATTAAAAAATGTCCCTTTTCTCACGAAGCAAATGTTACAAGGCATATGCACTGCATAAATTCCAAACACTAAACTTGAACAAACTCTGAAGCATGATATGAATAAGTAATTATTACTAACCAAGTTATTTTACGTCAATAAGGAATATTAAAAAATCTGATATGTTTACATTTATTCGTCTTGTTCCAGGAAATTATCAAATTGGTCCAATCATTTATCTATATAAGTTATTTAGAGTTTTGATCAGTCATGACAAACTACAATAGCTACGTGGCCTAATCCTCCTCTTCAGCCTTGATGTTCATGACACTTTATCCGTTCTTTGATTGACACCAAACAAAGGAATCGATAGCGTGTCTCAAACTTTACGACAATCTGTTCAATTGAATCTTGTATGAAGCCTTTATAAATTCGATACAAAAAAAGTTCATGTACAATGGGTTAAAGCATCTTACTCTGTTGAACAAGTTTAACATTTCAGCTGTTAATACGGCTTTTTAGTTTTTGGTCTCAACACATCCCCTCCACATTAAAGGCCGACTCAGAGATATCCTGAGGAGGGCGCCCTCAATTTCCAAAAAAATCGTGTTTTTGCATGTACATAATGCTTGTCCATATACTAATCACTATGTGAAATTGCTTAGCTTAAATCGAATTCCTTCATATAGAAAATCACAACTTTGTTATAAAATTCCGGATCCGGATTTTTTGTTATACACAGTATCCTATGGGACGTAATACTACACATAAATGTTTACTGCATCAAAACGAAAAATCCGATTCATCTCAAATTTCGGAATTGTGCATTTTAGGTTACTATCTTTAGTTCTAGTTGACTATTTTTCATTATTACACAAAAAATAATATTTCGAAATCTCTGAGTCAGACTTTAATTCGTACCATCGACAATATGCGTTTACTGGCAGGAATAAAAAATCAGACTATAATCACTGGTTAAATCGCAATTTAAACGCCCGCTAAAATAAATGCAATTCTCAAAGCATGGTTAACTTTAAACGCTATTTAAATTTTAGCCGAACATCGTTAAATATGTCTAAAACGTTGTTAAACTTAGACTTGGTCCTGGGGTAGTTTAAGGCGTGTTTAATTGCACACTTTCATCAAGTGCCTGATATTTTCAGCTCTATGTAATACTGGTGGTTAAGCCAGTTGTCTTCTCTATTTCTCTTATATTTTCTCTTATATTTATATATAAGTCCTCAGTTGATTTCTTCTTGTAATTTGTCATCTGCTTCTATTTTTATGCTCATGTGTATCTGCTATCAGAAGCCCTTCATGCATTGCGAGTATTGATTGATATATAGCAAGTGCAGCAGGCCCGGTGTTTTCTATCCATCGTTGAGCAAATTCTAAAGCTCTTTGCGTAACACGACATTCTTGAAATTTACACGTCGACTTTCTGCGTAGCATTTAAAACTACGGAAGGTATTATTTGACATAATTATTGTTGACCTGCACGTAATATTATAGGCGAAGATAAGTCACAGTTCGGTGGATGATCATTTACAGCGTTTAAATATCGAGGTTAGCTAAACGACTTGTTAATATATTTAACCTACGGTTTTTTAAACTTTGCGTTTAGCTAACCAAAGTTTAGGCCTAACCACCGTTTATTTTAAACATCGTTTGAGAATACGGCCCATAGTATCTCAAACCTTTCTTTTTTTCGTTGGCCTATAAATTAACGGATTGTTTCTGTGGAAAAATGTACACTGCTGGCAGCCCAACTGTTCTTTACAGTGAGATTTTAACGAGTAATTTATTATAAATGTAACACGTTTCTGTAGAAAGGAGATCAAAATTGTAAAGAATGAAATGAATTTGAGTTATTGCACAAAAAGGTCAATACTGGATATGAACGGATTCGTTAACCTCTCTGGAGGCGCTATACATAGTGGAGGACTGGAGGCGCTATTCATTATAGTGGAGGTAGGGGGTTAAGCCTATAGGCATATGGAGCGTCTGCAGAAATTTCGATATTGGCGTTATACGACTTATTTTTGTTTTCACTCGATGTTAAGTTCTCCATCATTGTATCAAAACACTATCTCGAATAGGCATAGGCCTATGTTTTGAATTTTTGGCATTTTCCGTAAAAGACCCATATTTTGGTCTTTTTATCGAAAAAGACCCATATTTTTGGTAAATATGTTATCTATCACCCGAAAACACCGTTTATGGCATACTCATATTCATCTAATGCTCCTTCGAAGTGGCATGATGTTTGTTTGTCTTTCTTCCTTTTCGAATAAATGATGAAAAACATGGAAAAAGTTAATTGAACACGCGCTTTAGAAGCTCAAGATTTATTTATTTGCGAATGAGGATAAGTATTTTGCGCTTACGTCATTTAAAAAAAAACTTCGTCTAAATCGGAGAGGTGGTAACACCTGAGTATTTTCAACCGCGAGACAATAATAACAATGGTTGTGCACTCCCAGATGAAAAGGAATCTGAAGTGTTACACCGCACACCGGGCCAGTAATTGAATATCTTTAGCTCAAGCGTCTAGCGTATCTATTGGTCACTGATATTGGGGGAAATAAATTGAAGTGACATTCTATATATATATTATATGAGTTTAATAATTTATTATTAAATTAAAGCGTTAAGTTAAACACACCTTAACACTTAAGTGCCTCACGTTGGCGCATAAGGTATTCCATGAAACCCCCCTAAGGAAACCACTCCTCTCTCCTCCCCCTAGGGAATTTTCAAATGAAAACTTATACCACCTTTTGAGGGGGCATAAGACCAGGCAAAAGGTGCAATATAAATGAGTTCCTGTGTAGAGTAATTATTGTCCGGCGTACTCATAGTCCGGGAACAAGGGCGAACCAATAGGGCAATCGATTCAGTTGACTCTTCACGCAACATTAGTTCATGCTTTATTCCGCTATCGTCTATGGAGCCCCGGACTGTGGCTCGCGCCGGACTATATCTGCTTTCACACCGGTTTATCGACTGGAAATTAGGGGCAAATCATTGTTTTCGAAATGCGTCAACATCGCTCAAAAAGTAACATGATGTTTCCGCGACCCTGCTTCCACAGCATACATTGCAAATCATTTTGATGTTTATATCTGCTCTAGAAGGACCAATTTACATATATTTAACAGAACATTTCCATTTTGTACATTCTTGCATTTTTTGTGCACACTTAAAAATACGGGGTCAAATATGCACCGACTAAAAATAAAATGACCCCATTTGAGCTTAAACAACTAATTTTAGGGTTAAATATGACCACAAAAAGAGTCATTTTGTCTAAAATGGGGTCATTTTATTTTTAGTCGGAGCATATTTAACCCCGTGTGTGGGGCAGTCGTATTTGCCATAGGTTTGTACAGCAATGGCGCGCAGTCGCTCGATGATGGAATCGCTTCTTTTCAGCACATGAAGGGTTAATTATTTTTTCTGATTATGTCATTAATTTTTGTTTCATGCATATGAACATACATAAGCAGAAAAATATTTCTGGCAACAGGGTTTGCTAATTTTTTGTTTTTAAAATTACACTCCCGTTGGTGCCTAAGGGGGATTCCTCGGGACCCAAGCTAATTATCTCATTAACGGGCGAGAAATTTTAGTAATTTTTTTATGGAAAGAATCGCATCGATAAGTTACACAATTACAAAAAATTAGGAGTTCGAAAATATTTTTCACGAGTGAGAAATCGCCGAAAAACAAATCTTGGGTACTATGGACCCCCTTAGGCACTTAAGTGTTAAACTATCCCCGGACCAAGTAGTTTAACAACGTTTTAGACATGTTAACGATGTTCGGCTAAAACCATGATTAACCATGATTTGAGAGTTGCGTTTATTTTAGCGGGCGTTTAAATTGCGATTTAACCAGTGATTAGCGTTAAACATCGTTTGAGAATACGGGCCTAAACGTTTCTAATACTCGGTTAACTTTTGGTTTGTTCCTTATTGTCTGAATCTGCCATGCATCCATGAACCGTCAATTCGGAATCAGTACTTCATATGTGTAAGCTTAAAGGAACTATCAGTGATTTGCTAAATCTGAAAATCGAAAAAATCATCAAAAATCAGATTTTTGCATGTCTGTAACAAGAATAGGTATCCTAACATACCTTACTAATAACGGACACTTACTACATCCCGTAATTGAATGGGGATTTGAATCTTTGAATACTGCCGTTTTCTTCCTTTCTGTCAATTTTTCAGTTCGAAAAAATAACTTATGAGAATTCTGCAGACTTATCCTTCACTTCTAAGCTACTCCTGCAAATTTCAAATATTTTTACTCTTTTAGGACCGGTAGATCACTGATAGTGGCTTTAATTAAAGTGTACGCACGCATACACACACATTCGCGCTCACACTCACAAGCACACACTCTCGCACACACACACACACACACACACACTTTTCACCGACAACCGAGGACGGACACACACACACACACTCACACGCACACACACACCCACACATACACACCCACACACACCCCCCACACACACACCCCAACACAATCTCTACCACAGACACACCTACCTACACACACACACGCGAGCGCGCGCGTTCGCGAACCCACACACACACACCACACACACACACGCGCTTATCTTCCGGTTCATTTCCCCATCTGAGCTGTGGTGTTGAACCGCTCCAGATACAGCATAAATCTTTCTTATTCCATTTCTTCTTTGCCATTTTTTGAAATAGACACTGCTTGTAATTCAACTAGCTATGTTGTGAAGACATCGAGCTCATCTAGTATTTTGACTCTTTCAGGACCGGTAGATCACTGATAGTGGCTTTAATTAAGGTGTACGCACGCAAATACACACACACTCGCGCTCACACTCACAAGCACACACTCTCGCCCATACTACCCCACACACACACCCACACATACACACCCACACACACCCCCACAGACCCTCACACATACACACACACACACACACACACACACACACGATCTCTACCACAGACACACCTACCTACACACACACGCGCGCTCGCGTTCGCGAACACACACACACACACACACGCGCTAATCTTCCGGTTCATTTTCCCATCTGAGCTGTGGTGTTGAACCGCTCCAGATACAGCATTAATCTGTCTTTTTCCTTTTCTTCTTTGTCATTTTTTGAAATAGACACTGCTTGTAATTCAACTAGCTATGTTGTGCAGACAACGAGCTTATCTGGTGGCGAACCAGAACCAGAACGAACAAAACAATATGGGGACGGGAGCGTGTCTTATTTCGGATCATCAGACAAAAATTTAACGGTTTAAATCAAATACAGAAGCTGACCAATATGTTTCACCTGCATGGCTTTCATTTCGGATGATGAAAGTGATGCGTATTATCTGATTGGTAAGTCTCGTCGTAAGAAAGCCAGGTAGCGGGGGGAGTGGCCTTGAACCAGTTAAAGAAAAAAACAAATGCTCTGTTGCACCACAATTTTTATCAAAGAACCGGCCGGAGGAGACGCAAAGAACCTAATCTGCAACGCGGGTAAGTTGGTGGCTAAGAAAACCACCCAGGTACTGAAATAACAAGAGTCAGACAGCAGCAGAAAAACAAATTCATTAACACTTTCTTAAATGCTCATTGTTTATTATTTACTGAGACCTAACTGCATCATTCCAAGATAAGCACAAATCACATTTTACTTTCATTTGCAACGGTGTCTCATCAATGAAAACTATGGCCGGACAATACAATGTAATTGGACCCGTAATATGCATCCAAAATAAAAATCATTTATGACCACATTTGGCACCTACTATACTTGATATTTCCAAAATAACCATTCACCAAATTCTTACAAAAATCTTTAAAAGTCATATGCACATCCATCCAAAGCTTATTATGCACCATGGGGAAATAGCTTGAACACATACACTACATAGTTACTACTGGAAGACTCCAGGTCAAGCACTTTACCATGATAGTTGACTCCACAACAAAAATACAAATATTGGGACTGTATTTCCCCTGTAAATTTGAACATTGGATGCATTCAGCAGAACCGATTTCACACTGACCATATTGGCACCTGTATTGCATGACCAGGAAATGGTGCATTGGACAAGCAACCAACTTACGCACCACAACACCATAGTGCGCGATCTCTACCTGAAAAAAGCGACAATTTAACAAAATTCATCCCCCCACCCCCCATTTCATGATAAAAAAAGAAGAAATCAGACTCGATGTTTTCTTGTACTACCGCAATTACTAAAAATGTAATAGAAAGCGGACATCTCCTGGTTACCGCACTGTCACTCGTATAAACTCTATGTCTATCTTTTACCGATATTAAAGTGAAAAAAGGGTTCTGGAAGTTTAATAATTCATATTGAAGACCATAAACTATGTGCAACAGATTAAGAAAAAAGTTATTAAAAGAACTTCTTAAAACAGATATGCGGCCTCCCCTACCAATTTAGATAATATGATAAACATTTCGTGTAATTTTACAGTTAGAATTGATGAACCAATATTTTTGAAACCCTACTCATGGAAATCCGTGGCATTACGATTAGCATTTTTCAGCATATAAATCAAAAAACCGGAGAGAGGAATAAAGAAAGGAGAGAGCTAAAAGTGGAATTAGAATTTTGGGAAAATAAGTTAGTAATAGCTACTAATGCCAATTATATAAGATCAAAAAACATTAGATGAAAAGGAAAAAGATTTGGAGCAAATGAGAAAAGAAAAACTGAAAGGTGCCTGCAATAACCAAGGGCCCGGGCAAAATGGATTGCAGAGGTGAAAAAGCCTACTAAATATTTTTTGAATCTTGAAAAAAGGAATATGTGACAACAATGATTACCGTGTGTCTTTAAAGGGAGGAAAAAAAAAGGGTTCATGATATGACAGATGAAAAGAATATGAAAACGAAGTATATGCGGTTTACCAAAGATTAGCTTGATACCAACGACCAAAACAGAATCTGACTGATTAATGAAATAATATTCTTAAGAATTAGGGATAGTAAAATAAATTGACGCCAGACAGTATGATCAACTTGAAGGTACAACCCTATGAAGAAGGCCTTGCAAGGCTTTAAAAAGAATGAAAGCAGATAAAATCATACCGGCCCAGACGGCTTTACAGCTGAGTTTTTCAAAGTTTTTTTTGGAGTAGAGTGATATCGGATTTTTCTGGCTCAGATCTATTAATTTGCTCTTGATTGTGGTCAATTGTCGGTGATGATGTGACACAAAAAAAACAAGGTTCGATATATTGCTGCCAAAAGGTAATATAGCCTCCGGAAAGGACATTAAAAAAATGGAGGACCCATCACTCTTTTAAATATTTCATAGAAGATTTGCATCAATGTGTATTTCAGAACGAATTAAGAAGGTTTTTACCAAAGCGATTAATTGGTAATGAAAAAAAAGGTTTTTGGCAGGCCGATATAGGAGAGGTAGTTAGAGATGTAGATGATATTATGAGATATACAGAGGTTAAACAATATACGGGTTTATTACTACTAATAGATTTTGAAAAGCCTTCGATACGATCTCATTTTCTTTCATTCGTAATAAAGTACTAAGGTACTATAATTTAGGCCCCCCAAACTTTGATAAAGGGATTGACACTTTATATAATCAGGTCTCATCTACAGTAATGGTTAATGGCAAGCCTACGCCTTTCCTTTTGATTAGAGAGGCGTTAGTATAAGGCAGGGTGACACACTATCACCGTATTTGTTTTTGAAGGCGTTTTCAATTTTAACATATTTGATTTTTAACAATGAATAAAAACATAAAGGTAAATGGGGAGAGATAGGGATAGAATATAAAAATCACCCAATATGCAGATGATACGACACTCATTTTGGATGGTTACGCGTTTTTGTCTCTGAATTCAGCAATGCAAGTTTAGATGAGTTCTTGCTAAATTGTCAGGGATGAGAACCAAAATTTGGATAAAATAAACCTATTTGGATGGTTGCAATAAAAATGCCTAAACAAGCTAAATGACCGTTTGGATTGGACGGCCATAAGAAATTTCCCATTTTAGGAATGATTTTTCCTCCACTTTGAATTGTGAAAATGCCCGATATCAACTATCAAAAGCATTGGATTGTAGTTCGAAAGCAAATAAATGATATGGTCCAAAAGACATTTAAAATGTTTTAGGAAAAATTGTTGTAGTGCAAGTCCTTTTACTTCCTAAATTTAATCACCTCTGGTTGGCTTACCCAAATCCAAATTACGATTTCATTAAAGAGTGTCCCCAACTTTTCTTTAAATTTATATGGAAACCAAGAACAAGAAGCATAGCAAGAAATAGAAATGTAACACGCAAAGAGTATGAAATGATGGAAGTGAAGATGGTTTAGATTTAAAAAGTCATATTGGAAGCCTCAAGATTGTTGGGTTAGCCGCATAATGAAGAAATGGACAAAATTTGATTGCATGACATTTGTGTCCACAGGTTGTTATATAGGCATAAATAATGGTCGTTCTTATTTGCTGTTGAGGATTGGCAAAAAGTACAACGATTTTTGGAAGGATGTTCTGAACTCATGGTTACGGTACACTAAGCTTCATATCCATTTTAATCAAGGATGATTTTGTTCAACAATGCCTTGGAGTATAACCAGCTGTTTGAAATGGAAATAAACCTCGTGTTTTAAAACATTGGGATGTTAAATGCATAAAATTTATAAAGACTGAGGAGATAACAACGGTGATTTCCTGTTCATATGAAAATTTCAGTGCTAAAATATGAAGTGAAAAAAAAATTATAGTTGGGATTTTTAGGTATCATGAAATACGGTTATAGAGTTAAAATAAGAATGTTTCGAAGTTTAATCGTTCTACCAGGTTGAATATGACCGGCAAACTCCTTTTATCCCTATCACCTTTCGGATATAGTTAAGTATTAACCGGGTGCAAAAGTTTTACAGGGTGTTTAAATTACAATGGTTTAAAAAAAACAAAAATAACACAGAAATGGGGAAAACGTTAAATGTAATTCTACCAGCTTCAACTTGGAAAATATATTTGTATCCATTTAAACTTACCAGAATACAACGATGAGTGGTTTAATTATAAAATTTTACACAGAATTATAGCAACAAATATAGACTTCTAGTCAGATGTAAGATTTAAAAGTTGTAATATTTGTAATTTCTGTAATATAGAAGGAGGAATCGTTAAGCATTTATATGTAAAAAATGTAATAGAGGTGAAAAAGACAGATTTGGAAAATTTGCAGAAGATAAAGGAATTTCGATATATCAGAGGGTCTTTTAGAAGACAAATTAATTCTATAGGACTTACAGATGTGTTAAAGGGGAAAATTGTAAATGGTATTTGGGTTGATAATATTTTAACAAAAATGTTTATCTATTGATTGTCGTTCAAAAAACAGGATTACCAGAAGATTCACATGCTTAAATCATATATAAAATCAACTATGACATCGAAAGGTTATAATCAAAGGTCCAATCTGAAAGAGGATATTTTTAAGGAATATGGGGTGGTTGTTGAAATCCTTATTTGAATGTAGTTGTGGTGGGTATCGCGTTTAAAATTGTGTGCCTTTTCTTCCTGCCTCTCTCTTGATTACTTAGATTATTTTGGGTATGGGGTGACTGAAATCAGTGACGGGACCTTTGGGGATTTCAAGCAATTCTTTGGTTTCAGATATAATGTATCTAAGTAGTGTTTCTATAAAAGTTTTTATCTCATTTAAAGGTTTGTTTTTGGTCAGAAGGTCTTATTTTCAGTAAGCCTTTTCACACGGAATTTAATTTTAAATCCAAAGGGGGGTTTGGTTTTGGCACTGTTTTCGGTCTATTGGAATTAGGAGTGGGTCTAAGGGAGGTAGCGAGTTCGTTTTGAAGGGGAATTGATTGTATTGAAAATGTATTATGATTACAGTGAATGTAATGATGCGTAAATGTATGTAAATTGACGATAATAATATAATAACGCCACAGGAAGAAGAGAGAAGAGAAGAAAAAAAAAAAAAGTACCCAAATTTCCACAAAAAAGCATGCAATCTGAATGCCAACACAAATTTGATGTTCAAATCAGGCATTTCATTAAAAGCAATATTAGCACATTTTTTGAAGAGACCCCCTATTTTCAAAATTTGATATTTTTGCACAGTTACGTTGGTACTAGTCTAGGAAACCTTACTGCGAACGAGAATGCTTAAAAAATGCGTCTTTACAACAAAATAAGCGATTTTGTAATTAGAATTGGGATCCCAGATTGGACTTAAACGGAGAGCTGGAAATGCTACTTTTTATGTCCGTCCATGTGGAATAGTGCCACTGAACTATTGAAACAACTTAATGGATGAGCGTAGACACGAACATGGCGCAAATTCCCGGCTATTTCCCACTGAGGCCAGTTTCCAGCAGCCGTTGAATTATTATCGGGGGATCCCCGATAATAATTATTCTGCACAAGTCCTTCGTTTGTGACACATATCACATTTTTCGAGCTTAACCATTCACAGTATAGTTTACTAGCCAGTTTACAATGCAACCGTGTAAAATCTCAAATTTTTTGAAAAATTGGTGCGTCTTCAAGAAAAATGTTGCAATTTCTTTTAATACAAGAAAAATAAATTCTCTCACATTTCCACTCGCAACATGTACCAATTCCCAGGACATGTATTCTGAATCCACACCATTTAATCAGTGTGAAACCGGGCACTCAGTAGTTACATCAAACAAATCACAATTACAGCATACATAAAATTACAGTCAATCTGAATTGGCCTAGTACAAAACTTCATTGCACACTACATACTTGACAACTAATTTCAAAAATATAAAATTCAATTATCGCATTGTGGCATCGACCACAGGCAAGTATTATTTACAATCAAATGCGCAACTCCCCCACAAACGCTAGCCCCTCCTTACAATTGGCACAGCTCTTAACCGTCATCCAGCACGTCGACCTTCCCTCGCCTAATTAAATAAATAATTTAAAAAGTCACACTACCCCTTGGTTTTGGGACATCCACCAATCACCATGCTGTGCAAAATGCTACACAACGTCTCAGAATCAACTTCAATTACTAAGTGACATCCGGCCACGTCTGGCATGTCATCTCCATTTACTTCCGTCGGACCTATACATACCCCCTTCACTACCTCCAGCTTAATATAAACTACCTAACACTCCATACCACAAAACTGCCTTTCAAATAGCACTATCTTCAGTCTCGACTGGCGCCACACCAACATTGCACGAGGTCAAAGCACTTTGCACTCACAAGCACACAACAAACCACTCGCACACCATTATACATAGCCAAAATAAACTCGGCGCACATCACACCACTCACACACCCTTTACATGAACAACATTCACACACCCTTTAACTCGCCCCCCACCCCTGCCATCCCACCTACACCTCACTGTTTACATAGCAACTCAACCTCGCACCATAACTCGCCTAACCAACCTCCATAATTTATCTGCTCCACCCCTGCAACATGTAATCCCAGCTACACACAGTCTAAACTAATTCATGCCTACTCATTTAACCCATCTCACCAACTTGCTCAAACCCTAAATCTTCCCTTCTAGTCCATGAGCCAGTTTCTATACAGGCCTTAAAATTCGAGTTTGTTGCACCCACCTGGTGATTAGTTTTCCAATATATCACCTTGAAGGGGGTGCCCCCCTGACTAGGATTAGGTATGTTTCCGCCCCGAAAAGTTGCACATTAGCGCGTACTGCCTATTTCAAAATGGCCACCATTGTTTTATGAAAAACTGCTATTGTATTTTCAATTATAGATAGGAATTTTATCCAGGACTAAACGAAATAAAGTTCTACCTTCCTGAAGTGGGCTTAAATATTTAAGTGTCCAAGATGGCCGCCGGTAGGAGGCATGTTTTGTTAAATGTACTAAAATTGCCAAATAGGTGGGGGTAAGAATGCGAGTAATATGTTTAGAGCATCAAAAAGAGATTTGATTTAATAACATTTGTGTATTGTGGACATGATAATAACTCATGATGGCGGCCGTTATACCCACTCCGGGGGACATAAATCAAGAAGAAAAACACCCCTGCACATCTTTTTCAACATAATAAGAACCATAACGAAAACTATTAATAACATTATCCCCCAATTTTCTATCGTACTTCTGGATAATTGCAGACCACTCAACACTAGTTGACGCTGGGAAGGAAGCTGATCTAGACAGTAGAGAGAGAGAAGGAGCCTGTGGTACAAGTCAGAAACAAAGATAGCACTTGATGTGCTCGAAAGAAACTTAGGTCACCATATTTAATTTTTCCTTCTACATAAGCATATTTTTTTATTTTTACTGGGAAACACCTATGACGTCACTGAGTAGTCCTTAAATACAGTCCACGTCCATTTATGATTTTATTGTATCAGGTTGATATGAGCTGTTGTCTTCCTTTGAACTATTATAGAGTCCGTTTAAACTACGTTATATGGCCCAAGTAGTAACCAGCTATAGTAACGGCACTCTCTAGGACAAGTCAATACCCCACTTTAATATTTTTTACATCTTGGAAGTGATTTAGGGTCATTATTAGAAAGTGTTGTATTTAACGTCGAAATGATGGGCAAAGCTGCTTTTATTCCTGATTTACATACCCTAGAGCAAATATAATCACCGCCATATTTAAAAACAAGCATGTACGTTAAAAAATAAATGCCATAAATTCTTTTTGGAGCTCCCAAAATATCACCCAGGATCTTATTTCAACAGTTTGCCATTTTAAGTTCATTTAGAAAAATATGCCTCCTTGCGGCGGCCATCTTGGACGTCAGGATGTTTAAGCCCCCTTCAGGCAGTTAAAAACATGGTTTCGTGTAGTCGTGGATAATTTTTTTGTCTGTAATGAAAATTTAAATGGCGGTTTTACATAAAACAATAGCGGCCATTTTGAAATGGGCAGGACACGCTAATGTGCAGCTTTTCAGGGCGGAAACATACCTCATCCTAGTCAGGGGGACATCCCTTTCAAGGTGATATATGGGAAAATTAATCACTAATTGGGTGCAACTAACGTAAAATCTGATGATGGCAGCTTATGGACTATTCCCCCAAACTGTATTCACATCCACAATATCTCTACACATAACACCATCACAACCACTATCACACACCACTTCTCAACACAAACCCCACACACAGTACATGTTCCACATGAAACATGCTCATTTTAGTACAAATGGCCAACCATAATTTTAACCTGAATGTTCCACACTGCTTTTGTAATGCACAAATTTGATACCAAGATTACTTGCATGGTTCCGACACACACACTTATGCATCATTTTACGCGAATAATTAAGTTTTGACTGGAAACCATGCTTCAAATTTTGTTTACATGCTATTTCCAAAACAATTTATTCAATTACATCACAATTACAAATAAAAGATCAAATAATCTCACAGGGTCTAAGCAATCACACCAATGTAAATCACCTCTTCTGTTTACTGTATCAAAAGTACAACCACTTGTCACTCTTATCATTGTGTCGTCATCATCATTCTTAACAACGGTCATTATTAACACCGTCATCATCATTATCAGCAGCATCAAATCAATTTTAATGTCACATCTCAATTGGGTTCAACATGGCTTGCTATATTCACTGCTAAATTTTACTAAACATCTCAATCAACAAAACAATAAAGTCAGCTTATCCTCACTTTTTTTGTACCATACTCAGCCTTTTGATGACTATAAAATTTAATGTTTAACTCAATAAACTGTGCTGCTTGCTCACATAAATCATAACTTGCTCCTCTTTTCCAACCCTCTCAAACAAGTTCCTGACCAATAAAATGCAGCGCCCAAATTTTTTTCAAACCGTTTTGACACCCAAAATCAACTTTTTAAAGCCTTTCCAAACCCATTTACTTTAAAACTCTCAAAACCTCCCAAATATCACCTGTTTTAAATTATACAATTAACCTTTCTAAAGCACTCACACAAGCAAGCACAATAATACCAAATTTTCCGGTTTCATTCATCACCTCAAAATTTTGTTTCTAAAGTTTGCTCAATCAGTAAAGAATCAATATGTTACATTATAATACATCAGTCATAATGTCCTACCAAATGTCCACATCCCCTTCGTCGATGTGCTTGTTCAAATGTTGGAAACCGGCACAATCTTGAAAACTTGTTGCTTAATTTAACTCACTCTCTCCCGAAACATTAACATAATTAATCCTATAATTAGCTGGCCGCTCAAATCCGAATGAAAGTCCCATTTGTTGCACCTTTCCCAGCGTAAAGTCGTACAAGTATCGCATCGCAGAAGTCAGGGCCAATATGTCACTCGTAGAATAGTCCTGCTGTCTCAACCCCATAGTCTCGATAACAATATCACAACCTATTTCAGATTCGATGCCATATATATAGCATCGCAATAAGTTGCACTCATGAAAACATTGTAGCATTCCAATCTCCTCTGGTTCTGGCGCATAGTAATCATAATGCCCAAGTCCAAAATATGCAATCACGATCGCTATATTTTCCATCACAACGAAATTTGCTGACAATCTCAACACCTCCATCATCAACATAATCATCACCATGCAACCGTCTGACCGTAGCATCGTATAACCATCCATATATAACTTGCTAAAGCTCACACTTTAATCAGAAATCGTCTTTGTCAGAAGTTCGGCTTCAGTCGCCCACGTCGTATATGTCCGTCTGCATCTGCACAAGTCGAAAGTCCGTCTGAAGCTCGCCCAAACTTTTCCGTAACACCATGCCAATTCTCCGAATCACCACCCGACCACTTTCCCAATGCATCGCAACGTGAAGTCCGGGTGTCGGCTCACCGGAAAGAGATGCCCCATCCTGTCAACAACTGCAACACACGTGTTGAAGAGCCTTGGGCAAATGTTTGTAAACAACTACAAATATTCTCTTACATGGGAAAAAATGGTTAACATGTGAGAATGAGCCTAGACAAATGGAGGGGGAAATTCCGTTACAAAGCACGTTACATCACACAAAACCCGCATTTAATTAAAACTCTTTCACCCTAAATAGCAGAAACCTTTATGTCAAGGATTACATAAATCTGCCAAAGCCACTGAAGACTCAGCTCTGGAAACCCTTGATTAGCAGCTTTATGGAGAATTACCAACTGAAATAGGCCATATGACATAAATCAATCGTGCCAAACATACGCCAATGACCTGACACTCGAAGCTCAGGAGTCCAGAAGGATGTCCAAAGAAACTGTAATACAGTGAACAGTTCCTCAGTTGACACGACGCATGAAAGCCAAAAAACCAAGCAAAATGCAAGTCCCCTCATGCCATGAAGAGGTTTGTCCCAAACGCAGAACAAAACGACAAGGGACACATAACGCAATGTGACATACGATCCGGGCCTAGAAATAGACGGACAGCAGATTGCTTATAGCCACAGATTGTTTATAGCCACAGTCAACCCATGCGTTTCCTGGAAAGCTGATATATAACGACCTGAGGACATAACATCAGAGACATGGTAGGCACAAAGCTGACAGAATGCTTCAAACAACCAAGTCAACTGATTGGGTTTATGAAGCTATGGATAACAATATGCTATTGTACCCCCAAACTGACGTGGGAGTTCACCATCTACAACTTCCCAATTTCATACGTCGAAAGTTCTTGCAGCTACTTGCAAACCAAATACCTGAAGCAATGGGCAGGTATAAGCAATGCAAACAGCCACCACCCCAGCGCCTGTACATGAGCAGGAACCACTAAGGCCTGCAACTGAAAAGGATAACCACATCCGTGGAAATGATGCAAGGGTGAAACTAATACCATCTAAAAACAAGTACTACTACTCTAAAGATGGAAGTACCCAGACCCTCTACAAAAATGCATGTAAGTAAAAAAGACAGCCAGATGGAATGGTATAAAAGAATTTAGAACAGAGAGAACGGCATCTAATTCTAATTGAAATTACTATGAGGTAAGACGGATAGAGCCGGTCATGGGTACCAAAAGTTGATCAAGACATAAACAAAAAAACAAAAAAAAAAAAAAGAGTCAATTAAGAACAAAGGAAATTCCCCTCACCGGACTAAAAAGATGTAGGTGAGGAAGACCATGTTGGTCAACCTTTACGGATGTGCGAAACAAGGGCATTGTTGAACTGGGAGTCTGTCATGCAGGTCGACACCCTCCTGGACGCAACTTTGTATCTATGTCTGTACGCCAGAGCTTCGGTCTTTCCACGCAACGCATTTCATGACAACTTCCATCCCCTGCCAGTTTGAAGCTGTGGGCCAGACCAATCTTGGACTCTGCCAATTAGGTCATCATCGTCATTGTACACTGTTCCACATCCTCATTGGTTGTAGCTACTCATTACAAAGCGGAAGATACAACTGGCGCCATGACAAAACACTATAAGCAATCTCTACAGGTCTGGCACCGTACGTTGTAGAGGCAAATCAGAAACAAAACCATCGCACCTGAGAATATGAACTTCATCTCTACAATAGCCTTTCGCACAGCTGATGGAACAACCTATCGAAATCCAGTCTTACCAATGCCTAAGACAGAGCCAACCAACATTCTAAAGAAGGCCAATGACTGGATATTCCTGATGGATGAGTAACACAAACAAATAGTGTTACCACCAGAAATCATTGAAACAGCTAAGAGACCAGATATCACCATCTTTTCTACCAAAACAAAGACAGTGATCATCATAAAGCTGACGGTCCCTATGGAGGAGAACCTATCCAATACATATGCAAGAAGTGCAAATAGCAAGATCTAGTGGCTGACTGTGAAAGTAGAGGATGGTCTACATACTACTTTCCAATAGAGGTAGGAAGCAGAGGTTTCTGTAATACATCAGTCAACAAATGCCTGGCATCCTTGGCCATTCCTAAAGGAAAGAGAAAGGCTATAACCGACACAGCAGCCAAAACTGCACTCAGAGCAGCTATGTCATCTGGCTCAGCAGAAGCTCAAAAGCATTCAGACAGATAGAACTACAAGGCAACTCCAGCAATATGCCGTGAGGGAAGTGGAATGGTTGAGAGCTCAAAAAACCAGGTTTAACCCGGCAAAGTCTGGTCCAAAGCCCAGAGACCTCAGAACACACTAATCTAGACAAAGCGCTGGTGTTCTACCAAAGAACTATTCCGCCCTAAATGTCAACTTCTGCCAGAACCCAATGCCCGAATTTGATGAGATTTGTGGTTAGTAGTGGAATCTATAGCAATCTCGTATTGCTAAATTTGCATATTAATGAGTTCATTCGCATATTTGTTCTGATTGGATGATTACTTAAAACATTAATTTCTACTATAGCACAATAAATGATCAGACTTGGTTGGCAACTAGTGGTTGAGGTGGCCCACACGTTATATTCTACGAATATAGAAAATGCGAAAGCCAAGAACCGCGTTGCGTAACTGTAAAAGTTGTAATTGTACGGTATTATTGGCAAAATGGATACCAGTATAATGGTGTAAAATTTAGGGTTTTACTGTATAGTGCTGCAGCATGAGGTGAAAAGGGGCCTTGGATTTCTACCAACCAGGGCCGGAATAATAACATTTGCAATCATAGCTAAAATCGATCACTGGGTAGTGTAGTTCACGAAAATACGTGATGACAAAATTAAAAGTGATGGCAATTCGCATAAACCAACATTTTCCAAAATGGCCGCCATTTTAAAGGTAACAGCGCTACGATAGCGAATTAGTGTCAAAATGTATGTTGTCTGGGTCAAAAGTTTCAATATCGTCGCTGGGCGGGAAAAACCTCATATGTAACTCCAGAGGTCAAATGCAAAACCTTATATGTACAAAGTGGGCCCCAGTGCTAAACCTCATATGTGCATTTTGGTCACATCGGGTTCTAGCTTGAATTTCATGCCAAATATGATAGTAAATCATATGGCACTTTATTTCAGAATCTGGAATAAATAATTACCTAAATATATTTAGAAAGGAAAACCTTTCTAGTGCATGGCATTACAGTAAATTATTCACTTTTTGGTGTCTCTCGAAAATGTTACATATGAGGTTTTGTCATGTAACCGTTTTTACTACATGTGAGGTTTTGCTTTTAAAGGTCAAATGCACATATGAGGTTTTTCCCGCCCAGCGACGATATGCAATTGCCAGAATTGTCTGAGTCATGACAATTTATATACAAGGCTATTTTTCAAGATGGCCTACATCTCATCTAAGAAAACCGTATATTTCTTATTTTTTAACCTATGAAGATGATTTTGGTGTCAAAATAAGTGTTTTCTAGGTCAAGGAGTTCGATAAAACTATTTTCAAAACTGTAAGAAGAATATAAAGGTGATTGTATTTCCATATGTCACTGTTTTCCAAGATAGACCAATAGATTTTAATACAAGTACCCAAAAGGGTTAGTGTTACTGTAATGTCAGGCTGAATGTCTCAAAGTGATAAAATATTAACCCAGATGCTTGATAATTAATACCAACTCAAAATCCTCAGTAACTCCTCCTTGGAACTTTCTAACTGCGCTTTAGGGTCCCTATGAACGAAAACCCAAAATATTGAATACCAACAGGTGTACACTTGACCATGGTCATTTAAGTGTGTGAAATTCGCGGCCATTTTACTCTTGACATATCTGAAAGAAACAAATAATAGTTTATATTAAAGTAGTATAGGTATAAACATCAAAATTCCCATATAATTCCAGATATATATTTGGGATGAATACATATAGAGTGGTCAAGGTGTCACATATTGAGTGTCGCATTGGTGATCCATGAATAAAATGACTCGCGACTCACCTGACAGTTTTGAGAATATTGCTGTTGAAATCCTTGACCTAAAAACATAAACTTTGTCGCCAAAATCGTCATCCTAGGTGCTGTATAGTATGAGGTATACAGGATTTTTGCCTTTCATATGTCGACCATCTTAGAAGATGGTGGCGTATGGAAACTTCCATTAATTTTTGTATTCATCTGACAGTTTTGAAAATGGTTTTATTGAACTCCTTGAACTTGAAAATCTTTAATTTGACACCACAATCATCTTCCTAGGCTATATTATAAAAGATGTCAGGTTGGTGTAAATAAGATATCATCCATGTTGGAAAATATCGGCACATGCAATATTTGATAGTTTTGGGAGTAGTTTTACTGAACTCCTTTACCAAGAAAAGACATTTTAAAGACCAAAACTGTTTTTTTAGGTGTTTTTACCTTTAAGATGGATTCCACTTTGGAAAATGGCCTCGTATGCAAATTACCACCACTTTTAATTTTGTCATCACCTGTTTTCATGAGGTCCACATCCCTACGATCAATTTTAACTATGATCACAAATGTTATTATTCCGGCCCCGGTACCCCTCTCCCCTACCCCTCTTGGTTGGTGCTGCAGCACTACAACGACTTCCACCATCTCATTTTAATCTGTTGATCAATTCACCTGCACAAAAGGAAGGGACTCAATTAACAGCGACCCCTTGATCGCAATCCCTCTGCCGCAATCGATGATCGGCGAGCAATTATTACTGGAGATTTTTTTTGAAAACTCTATGTACAAACACGTAAAAGTGTAAAAGTATATTGCATATTACGTGTTCCGGCTGTTTCCGGTTTGTATTTGTGCTGTTTTCACGCAGTGTTTGTACATCGTTATGCATTCAGCTTTAGTGCCCAAGACTGCCCAGTGTGAGAAATAAAGGATGAAAGTTTGACAAAATTTGAACGTGTTGACCCGGGGGTCTTGGATTTTCGTTGGGTACCCATGCGCGTTCCAGAGGTTCTGAAAGAGACCCCTAACGGGACCAATTTTTATTTAAAATATATCCGGCCCCTAATGGGACCAGTTTTGATGAAATTATACCAGTTTTCAGTGAAAATATACCCCTAACGGGACTAATTTGCAGTGAGATTTATACCCCTTGCGGGACCTGTTCTCAATACATGAAAAAAGATACACATTTAAAATAGCCAATATACAAGAAAAATGACACTTGTGCTACTGCAAGAAAAAATACACACTTAGGGTTATTTTGCTGATATGTTTAGGTTAATTTTTCCTATTTGTATCATTGAACCAGTCACAATCACAAATGAATTTGTACCCCTAGCGGGACTAGAACTTGATTATTGTGAATCTGATACTCCTAACGGTAGTCCCGCATTTGCAGCTAGTCCTTCTTTTTGGAATGAGCATGGGTTCCCGAACAAAATCCAAGAACCCCCAGGCGTGTTGACCGGTTTCCATGTAAGCCGCTAAATAAGTTTGAGTATTTTCGTCCCAGCATGCATCGCGTGCTGATTCGCTGATTCCCGATGACCCGGAATCTTTAAGCAATGAAGAAAAAATCACGAACTGTGAATTTTCTTGAGCGAGAAAATCCTGTAAGGATATGAATAACAATTGCAATTATAGGGCGGCAGATGGATTGGTGAAAGCAAAGTGGATCGTTGTGCTTCCTTCTTATCTCTTTCTTCCATGCTTCAAGTAATAAACTCAAATGTTTCTTAATAAGAATGAAATGTGCCTTTTTAGCTTTTAAAAGTGTCCTTACTGACAATTTAAGCTACACATAATTAAATAGTAGCTTCATATTCTGAAAAGCAAAAGTATTTTCTTCTTATTATTAATTTATCATCTAAAAATGACAGCACATGATTTCTTTGTACGTATCCCCCTTTCATTCATATGAACATTCATTACTTTCCTGATTTTAAATTATTGATCACGGGCAATGTCTTTAATCGTATAATTAGCAATTCATCATGTTTTATTAATGACGCTGACATTCTTTAAAATTTGAATAAGATCACTATTTTAAATATACACCTGGCACAAAGAGTATCTCGGCATGTTTTTCGGTCAGTATTGTGCCAAAGTCAGACCATTTTTAAAGTTTTCGAAATGTACATTTTGTTGCCTAGGTCTTGCCCTTTCATTTAACACCTCGCTTGTAAAAAATCGTGCAAAAATAGCTGAGATAGAGCGCCCGAAAGACAAAAACCCCAAAACCAAAAGTTGCAGTTTTCGGATTTTTCAATGGTCATTGTGTGGTACAACGCAACAATACGTGTGTATTGATTTTACACAAAGAGGTTTTCCGACTGAATGAGCGAGAAAGTCTACTTGCAATATTGATTGTGGTACACGTGTTCGTGTCCCAGTACACTGCAATGCCCATTGAAAAATCCAAAAACTGCAACTTTTGGTTTTGGGGGTTTGCGTCTTTCGGGCGTTCTATCGCAGCCATTTCTGCACGCTTTCTTACAAGCGAGGTGTTAAATGAAAGAGCAAGACCTAGACAACAAAATGTACATTTCGAAAACTTTTAAAATGGTCTGACTTTGCACAATACTGATCGAAAAACATGCCGAGATACTTTTTGTGCCAGGTGTAGTCAAAGGCCTGGAAGATTTAAGATAAAGATGTTTTACTGTATTTCCAAATTACAACCAAATACTGTCATTTTTAAAGCATTTTTACGTACAGTATTTTATTGTAAGTTGCACAGTATTTTATAGTGGACATTGTTATCGGTGTTTTATACTATATATTATTTTTCCAACAAAGATGTGACCAACTATTATCATTACAGAATTGTCTAGTGGCGGTACGATGAACCTCTACAAAGATACGATAACAGGTGAACCTGATGCTCAAGTCCCTGCTCCCAATTTGATTGGTACTGACTTTGTGGATTTTTACGTGGAGGTAAATGTCGCCAGCAACACGATTCATGTCGGCAGTGGAGATGGAAGTAGGATTCTCTCTTGGAAAGACACGGCTGGTCTGCATAATATCAACTACATCCTAGTTCAGACCTATAATGATGCCGCAAGACGTACGGCGGAATGGGAATTCTGCTATGGAGGTATGGCCATTTTTTTATTCCACGTCGGATGAATATTTCCGGTTTGCAATATGATTTCATGTATGTGCGTTTAAGTTGAGACTTGTAGAAGGATGTTTTTCTAGGTTTGCGCTGGTGTAAAGAAATTGAGTGTCCCCTATGAGAGAGTGCCCTAGCTACCATGTCAACATGTACGGAATAAACCGTGACCTTGTAGACGAGGCCATTTGAGTACAAGTGATGTACAGCACTCAATGGAGAATACAATGCCTAGATGGGTGGTAAGACACTCAGTCACGCGGACACTGTAGTTTATGACACCGGTGCTGTTTACCCCGACTGCTCACCATTTGGTGCCAGCTTTGAGGTCCAGTGCCCGATTTGGGGGGGGGGGGGGCGGCGCGCGCCCCTATTTTTGCAGAGCAAAGGACGCCGTGCGCCCTGTAGATCTAAACGATTTTTTTTTTGTGTCGGTCAGCACAAGTTGCTGTCAAGACTGCAAGTCGGCGACTAATCTTCTGTAGTCGCCGAGTTCAGTCGCCGATTTAACATGTCCAGTTGGCTTGCATTTTCTCTCCCGCTTGGAGCAGACTCATTGTCGACCACTTTCCAACTGCACGCAACCACTCATGATGCGCACCAACTCATCGGCTACCGCTTCCAAACCGCTCATGTGTTCAAGCCGACCTTCCGATTCCAAAACCCGCCACGATTTTGTTTAAGCTGCAAGAAAAAATCATGGCGGTTTTTTTAAAAGTTGCCAAAGTTCTCCCGACCACACAAGACTGCAGAAGACTGTACAGGACAGTCCCAGACTTGGCCAAAACTACACCTGAAAAAGGAAAATTACTCACGATTTTCGAAAAATGGCCAATCGGCACCAGTCTTGAGCAGTCTGGAAGCGGTTTTCTAGAAAATAATGGGTACTAAAGACTACAGACGACTGTACAGAACAGGCCCAGACCTTGCCAAAACTACACGTGAAAAAGAAAAACTGCTCACGATTTTCGAAAATTGGCCAATCGGCACCAGTCTGGAGCAGTCTGGAAGTGGTTTTGTAGCAAAAAAAAATCGGCTGTGTAACTGAGCCTTTACTCCAACAGACCTGAAATTTTGGTATCAGAAGAAAGTTTATACTTTCCTCATTACCCCAGTGAACGGGAAATGTTTCGTTTTCTAGTGTGGAGGATCCAGGCCCGTAACCAGGGGAGGGGCAGTGGGACGGACCCCCCCTTCCAAAAGCTCCCAAAACCCCTAAAAAGAGCTGCAAAAAAGGGCAACAAAAGGAGCGAAAAAATCGGGTTTTTATGTTTTTTTCTCTAAAACAGGTTAACATTCCGGTAAAAAAGTCAACTTTTGTCAAATTCGCCAAAATCAGATGTTTTAGGTGATATACTTCTACATAAGGGAGGAATGGTTTTGAAAAAATCGGACCATTATTGGACAACCTACCTTTAATCTAGAGTGAAGTAAAATTGACCAATTTTAAAAGAAATCAGTACTGATGTTTCCACCAGTATGTAATATGTATACTTAAAGGTCCATGGTCAAAGCGCTAATACCCTCGTCCCCAGAACCCAAGATTTTACCGGAAGTGTTTAAAGTTTTGGTATCTGAAAAAAATCTATTTTTCTCATTTACCCTGTGAAATCTAGGGCTAAAGGATGTTTTGTTTGAAAGTTATGAGCGAAAATGTACTCCATTTCGGTCGACCAATATTAATGACACAATACTCTATGGGCTTAAAAAAAGGCATGTTTTAGCTCTCGCACGAAAAGGAATTGAAATATCGGTGCGAAACTTTACGGGTGGGGTTTTGGGGTGAAGGCCATTCTATCAAGATCAAAACTTTAAATACTTAAATCGGGTCATCCCCTTTAAATGAGCGCATTTAGCCAAATGAAATAGTGAAGTTGCTTTCGTTTCCTTGTTTGTGATGTTTTAATTACAATTTCTAAATACTTACAGCAATAAAACTACTTTCTACGAACTATGATGGTGATACTAGCGATACCGTGACCCGATCTACTGGCACCGTAAGTTGAAAAAGTGATGCCATAAATTCGTTGGTAACGGCTTACTGTATTTTGCGAAACGAAACGCCCGTTAGTTTACACGCTTTATTCGTAATGATACATAACGTGATAATGGAATAAAATCGTGTAATCCAATGGGCGTTTCGTGTCGTTTCGCAAAAACACTAAGCGTTCGGTAACATACAAACTGTATACTTTTAAATTGCTTCCTTCCAATAAACATGGATGGTAGGAGAGAAGGGAGAAAAGCTCTTCCAAAGTCCCTTGACCGAGGGCATCATCGCCGCCTCGAAAACCAGGTCGTACAAACTATTGTATTGGAAATATACAACATCAGCTCGATATGTGTGATAGCATGGTGCATTCAACAATGCATCGGTGTACATAGTTAAGCAGAGAGCGACATATATTGTAAGAATTGTGCATTTTCTTTATTAAAAGACATGAAAACTTGGCATAAATTTTACAATAAATACCGAGTATGGATTATTTTTAGACATGGAACCAGTCACCGTCAAACATCTTTAAAGGTAAAACAAGATCATTTCGGATCATTTGTGGTCAATTATTAGAAGAGAGATAGCATGTTCCTTAAGATGATTACATTGATTCTAGTTTAAACTCGTACTTTTCGGCTTTTAAAAACTTGAATGGCTTTGTAGCGCCGTATTTCTTAAAGTTATGTGTGAGACAACATCAAGTTGAATGGGGAAGAAAATGCCGTATCTAAACAATGCACCCAAATTCACAATGTCCGAAGTTGCCCGTTTTTACATTTTGTCCCGAAGTTGGCCACATTTTGGTGAAAAAAATGAGACCCTTGGCGATATCCGATTTTTCACTTCAGAAGAAAACTACCCTGTTTTAAGCAATGATCCTATACAAAGTGTTGTTAAATGGACGTCCCATCACCTATTTACCACGCATTGTAATGCAATCGATGCAATGTTGATGCGCACATGCATCTCAGCATTAACATTGATCTCTAGTACGTTGTTATTGACAATGTAGGGCTAATCAAAATATATTCATAGTATTCATGTTTTAGGAAATATACAGATGAATAAATTCAGTCATCAATGGAGCAGATTCAACAAGTAGGCCTAGGGCTAGGCCTGGCCTGCAACATTTCACAGAGCGACTACTGTCGGGAGGAAGAAGGGGGTTAGCATATAAAACTTACTTGAGCACTATTTTTGGTGAAGCAAAGCACCCAATATAAGTTTCAAACTCAATCATTTAAGATGAACAATCGCAGCACCAGAAAATGGTTTTTTGGGGGGTGGGGATCGAGGGGCAAATCTGAACTTAGGGGGCAGTGAATTGACGAATCAAGATTAAGGGTTCACACTTTTTTTTGGAGGGGGGGGGGTGCCCACCACATGCCCTTACTGCCTTCACCTAGCACCACCACTGTTACTGAAAATAAAAATGTTCTAAAGTAGTGTTTGGGCTTTATTTGATTAAACGTTGCACAAAGAAAAAAATTCCTTTTTTTATTGATCCATATTTTGGGAAACAAATATGAGCCTACATTACAGGGACCCACACTCTACAAAAATCATACCTCTATGATGGGGGCCAGCGAAAGACAACTGAAAAAACATTCCTTGACACTTGAGGAATTACTTAAAGGTGCATCCCCGATGTCAGTACTCGTGGTCTCGTTAACATGGTTGCCATTACAAAATGTTGGGATCAGTTTAACCGCTATACAATGTTGGTTTCTAATGATGTGGGTGAAATTTATGAAGCAATAGTATAAGATTTTTGCAGTTAAAATGCACAAATTTTTTACTTGGGTATAAAAAGATAAACTGATGCAATGCCGTAGTATTGCGTTCCGATTTGTATTATCTACTTTTCTCTTGCAGTTATGGCTTCAAATTCCCATTCCAATCACTATGATTTTCCCTTTAAAAGTACAGTGTCAAAGTTATAAAATATATAAAACCGATGTTTCCATTTTTGTGGCTTTTTGGTGATTAAAATGTGATAGGAATTGTAGCAGTTTCAAACAAATTCACCGAAATGTTCCCAGTGAGCGATGTCCCTGTATATCGCTTCAATGAAATGTTCATATGGATCTATGTTAATGTATTAAGCTTAAAGAGATAAGAGGAAATTCCAGCAAAGTACTGCCCCAATACATCTTTTTTAAACAATTTTACCAATTATAATCAAACCTGGAGGGGCAATAAGACGTAAAGCCTTCTTCATGTAATAATATGCTTTTGTATTTTCGGCGTGCATGACAGATAACCGAGTATGCTTGTTTATGGGGGCCGATCAGGACAGCAGGTGGAGTTCAAAACTTAGGTTTTTGTTTTCTTTTCTTTGTTCAATAAACCTACGAAATGTCCTCGGGGAAATTCTCAACAACAAAGCGCAAATTTGTATCCTCATAAAATCTCGTGTCCCTTTTAATGAAGAGACGTCTTTGATTAAGTCGAACTGTATGTCACAAATAGTTCCATGAGAATGTTTATGATGGTGTTAGGGTTACGCAACCTTATTCTGCATGATTTAATGTATTTTGGAGGTCAATGACCTTTTTTGACCTCTAGGTGACATTGAACTTGATGAAGGTGGTTCCATATCCAATTGTTTTTCCAAATTTAATTTCCACCTCTCTGCCAAATTTGATGCTTTTATAACAAAATGCACAAATTTTTACATTATATGCTTAACGTAAATTTACAATTATGTGGTAAAATATGATCCAAATTCGGGACCCAATTGAGAAATACGGCGAAACTTTCGGGCAACTGGCAAGGTTTGATGTCATTGTTTAGATACGGAATTTGTCGTCCCAATTAAAGTTAGATTTCGTCTCCAATATCATACTTTAAGAATACGGACGTTTCATAACATCCAAGTTTTCAAAAAAACTAAAATCAATGTAACTCATCTTAGGAAATGCGTATCTCCGATTTTTTTGGAACTGGAAATACTCAGAATGTCGGCTGTAATCACTCAATCTCTGTTTTTTCGTCTCCACATGTAAACAAACAGCTGGCATCGGGGATATACCTTCTGCGCACAGGTCATATCTTGTTCAACTGAGCTTGCCAGCTTCTGTCGGCGATGATCAGGAACTATGAAAGAGGACTACCTTGCCGAGAAGCGGCCTTTGTTGATCTATGCTTTTACAATGGTTGCCAAGTGATATAATTTGGATAATCGGCGTTGCGTTATGCAATTAGGGAAGAGCTTTCTCTTCTCTCCTACCATCCATGCAAAAACACAGGCGCACAAAAAAGTCAGTAACATTGATCTCACCTGTTTTACATTGAATAACAATGAAGCAAACAAAAATGTCCGAATATTTGGAGTTAATAAGATCGTATACCACACTGCAATTCCTCGAATTCAATATCTATGACCCTCGGAAAAGCACTGGAGGTGCACGCGATGGGTTTATAGGTTAAAATAAGTAAAAGTACACTGCATTGAACCAATATTATGCTTTCCATTTACATTTTTTTAAGAATAAACTGAAAACAGTTCATTCTATAAGAGGGGGGGGGGGGGGCGATGCTTATTTTGAATTCCTTGTTTGAAGTTCCTTTCATTTGCACACAAAAACATAATATACTTTTGACTACGTTTTTTTTTTAAAATGACCCTTGGTGCTATGGAAGGTTATCAAACTTATGTAATTGGCTAAAATGCATGCCGCAACTAAAATAGCATGAAGTATTTCAAAATGGTCTCTGTGCTCCTGTTACAAGGACAGAATATTGCTACAGCCAGCTGCTTCCAGTTAAAGGATACAACGTCTGAAAAAGACTCCTGCCACGCCAGAGAGTCGGGCAGGCGGAGCAAGGCCGCAGGGAAAGCAGATTGAGGAACCGGGACTTTCTTCTCATCCACCCAGCCAAGCCAAACACGCAGTATGAAGATACCAGGCGGTACGTTTTACCAGGATATTGGATATATTCGGCTAGACAGATAGTCGTCCTATACGGACCTTCGCCGACCGCTTTTCAATTATTCATAGCTAAAAAGTAACCATACGAATTTTTTTTATTTTGCTTCAAATATTCCCCCAGACCCCACACTTTTCCCACAAAGAGAAAATAGAAAAACACTTCCCAAATTCACCACAGCTTAAGGGTGTTTTTTTTTTAAAAATGTTTTAAATTAAGTCATTTCTCTTTCATATGACATAATTAAGGACTTATCCCCCCCGAAGAAATTACCATGCGATTTTTTTTTGTATTTTTGGCTTCAAATATTTCCCAGCACCCACACTCTTCCCACAAGAAAATAGTCACCACAGCTTAAGGGAGATCATTAAGTTTTCCATCGTCATTTTTCTTCATATGACATAATTAAGGACTTATCCCCCCAGAAGAAAGTAACCATGGCGATTTTTTATTATTTTGCTCAAAATATCCACAGCCCACCCTCTTCCCACAATAAAATAGAACACTTCAACATCACCACAGCTGAAGGGAGATCATTATGTTTTAAATCAGTCATTTCTCATAATGACATAATTTAGGACTACTCCCCCCAGAAAAAAGTAACATACGATTAGCTTTTTTTGTCAACATGTTTTACTAAGGTGGTGATGGTGGTTACCACCCCTTCGAGAATTCGTTATAAAGCACCCGATGCTTATGATTTTGATACAGTGGATAACTATTAGGCCATGGTACATAATACAATTTTGGCCTTTTAATTAAATTTTCGTGCTCCATCCACGCTTGGGATTACTTATTTCCTTCACTAAAATTAAAACAATATTATCTTAACAACGAAAAGCTGTGGTCCCCACATGCAAAGAGTGCACATTTTTAAGAAAAATGAATAAAATGTCACTTAATTGTATTTTCCAGAAGTCAGTGACCATGGATAATACCCATAATGACCTCAACTGCTCAAGCGAACAATAGAAGCTAATAGAATGATAGTCAATAATCGGCCCGACACTTCACAATTTCTTTAACATCTGGTCCTATTGTTACTAGTGCAAGCAGTTGAATATACTTCGAATGTTATGCCTTGCCGCATTGGCAAGTTCTTAAATTTCCTAGTTCGCGATAAAAGAAATCTTGAGATTCTACTGTGTGTTCAATTAACTTTGACCATATTATTAATAGTTTTTTCGAAAGAACATGTAAAGGGACAAATTCATGAAAGAAAGCCCATGGCAAGGACTGAACCTCATTTGTGCATACCTAAATCCGCCAGCTTATTGTCTTTAACCCTATTTCATTCAATTTACCAAGAAAGGCAATGGTATTCAGCGACCTTCATTTTTTAAAATCACTAGCGAGGTGAGTAGTTGCCCTTTAAGAGTTATTAACAGAAACTAGAGCTCAATACGGCTAAGTCATAAACCTGATATAGCTTCAATCTTTTCAACCGCGTGGGAAGTAACAATGGACCTTCATACCTTTGAGAAGAGATCTGAGGTTTTTTTTTGGTTTTGTTGAATATCATTACTTCTAATTGTTGCTTTAGTTTTTACGTGTACATTTGTTCCTGACATTCTGGGAGTAAATTGAGTTTACATTTTATTCATTTTTCTAAATCATGTGCACTTTTTCTTTGGGGATACAAGCTTCCTTTTTTTACATAATATTTTTTATTTTTTTTTAAGTGAAGGAAGTAAGTGATCCCCAGCGCTGGAGCACCGAAAAGATCGGTAAATCACGAACGTATCATGGCCTAATATGGTCCTCCTCTTTTCCAATTGATACAAAAATAAGTACCTAACATTCCTAGTATGGCGTCACAATGACGTCATCCAAGTCGCGAGTCTGCAAAATTGCATTTTCTTTCACAGGAAATAGCGAAAATCCAATTTTGCGCTAAAAAACCTAGGAATAATCGGATTTTCATGCGGTTTGCAAGCTCTAAATGATGCCAATTGGCTAGCATTTTACATACAACTGAGTTTTGAGACCCTACTGTGCCTACTCTTTTCACAAATTATTCCCAGCAACCCACACCTCTTCCCACAAAGAATAAAACACTTCACACAGCTTAAGGGAGATATTTAGCTTTGAAATCAGTCACTTTTCTACTTTCTTCAAAGACATAATTGAAGGACTTAATCCCCCCCCCCCACCCACAGAAAAAAAGTAACCATACAATTTTTTTTTATGTTGGCTTCAAATATTCCTCACCACACCCACACTATTCCCACAAGTAAAATAGTAACCTTCGCAACAGCTTAACACTTAATTTGGACCCCCAAAATTTTTTTTTGCGTCGCTGGGATTTTTTGCGCCGAATTTTTTTGTAACTATCTACTTTTTAATGCGCTTCTTTTCATAACCAAAAAAATTAAAATCGGGCAATCCGTTAATGAGTTAATTATTGAGAACCCCCCCCCCCCCCTTGGGCACTAAACGGAAGTCATCTGAGATAGTCTGGGGCCAAAACTAAAACCCAAAAATCGCTCCGCATCATTTTTTTGGGGGCTGTTTTACCAAATCCCGAAGACCTACTGATTGAGAAACCGAGAGGGTGCCAAAATTGTGCACCCTTGCAGTATTTGAAAATCCACGATGTCCGCCAAGGCCAAGATGGCCGCCACCACATAAATTAGTGATAACTCAGCTTCTAAGCATTCTTATAAATATGATTCTAGTGTCTTTGTCTGGGTTTTGGGTGTCCTGAATTCAATTTGTACTATTTTTAAATAACCAAAGTATTCCCCATACTGAACTCCAGATGGCCGCCACCACATATAATTAGCATCAGCTCGCTTAAAGCAGCTATAAGCATGATTCTTGAGTCTTGTATGGGTTTTTTGGTGCCAATGAATTCAATTTGTCAATCTTTTTAACATTAAAGTCTTTCCTATAACGAAAATCCAAGATTGGACCGCCATCACAAAGGACCCATTAATGTAGCAATGTTGTGTGTTCCTCAGCTCTTTGAAGCAAATACTATTGTAATTGTTGGTGTCTTTTCTATTGTTTATATGGATAGCAATAATTCAAATTTCTACTCTTTGAAGGCATTACAGTGTTTCTTTAAACTAAAAAGTGAGTTGGTAATGGCATACAGGTGAAAATGCAAGTTTCATAATAAGTTGGTCTCAATTTGGCAAAGCTTCAAATATTCATATTGCAAGTGGACAAAAAGTAGTTCTTAAGTGTAGCAGAGGACCATTCAACTGTGAATAAATTCACAAACTACATTGTTTTACTGTAAGGTAACAAGCATCATCAAGTATGGTGATGATGTACATGGTTGGTCATCATACGGTAGTTCGAAGTTGACAAAGTGTTCCAACTAATGAAACTTTACCCAAAAGTAGTTGTCCTGATCGTAAGTCTAAATTTGTCAACCAATATCCAATTACAACGATGTCCGTTCAGTTTTTCATACGATGCGTTCTTATATTTACAATAGCGTTCACTATGAAATGATGGAAAAGTTTAATGAACGGGTAGTCTATAAAGTTGGAAAAACGTTCAAATATAAAGATTGCCACAAGTTGTCATACTAAGGTAGTGGCCATCTGGCAAAGCATTCCACATATAAAGGGTGATTCCATTTGTCTTATCGGTGGCTTTATTGCAAAACAGTCAAATATACTGATTGGAGACTGTTCATAAAGGGGTATCTAAGTGGGCAAAACCCACGTTTAGATGGTAATGTATTCCTTAATTGTAAGTTGTTCATCAAGTCTGAAGATTATCGCAAACATATTCCACATATTAACTACTCCTTGGAAACACTTCAAAACAAAAATGCTGATTTTGTTTTTGACATTAGAAAGTTGTGCCAATTTTGCAAAATAAAATTAAATAACACGAATTAGATACAAAAATATATTTTGGAAAATTATTCCTCAGTTTCTTCTTGCCCCAACCTTCTTCAACTTCCTTGCATCACAGAATTCACATTTTTCCTGAAGTGCATGTGGAAATCAATCTCACAGCACAGCAATTCACGCAAGTATTGGTCCGGTGTGGGTCCTTCATTGCGATAAGACTTCGTGTCAAGAATAAGGGCAGGTTTCATCTTAACCAAAACATCGAGGAATGCGACCTGTCCCGTTTTGGTCTCCTCTTCACGAGTGAAATTTGATGACAAATCCTTGCGAAGACTGTTGAGGTGGTCAAAGTAGAAACATAATGGTCCGCGATCTTATAAAGTGTCGTCCACATCACTTTCCATATGCGTGGTGGATTTAGTTGCCAGTCAGAAGGGCTTTCCTGCTCAAAAGGAGTCCATAAACAGGTTAGCCCTGGTGTGGGACACAAAGACCCATCGTTAGCCCATTAGTTTGGGAGTAAAAGGTCGCCTTCAAATATGAAGTAATGTACGTGTTAGTCCAAAACTCCAACATCCGTTTCACGTCATCGATGCGGAGGGATTTGTCCTGTCACTCAGTGTCACTTCATCTTATACTGTCCATGGTAATGTCAAGGGCTTCCTGCAGAGAACAGCTGTGAAAAGGGATTCTCCATCAAAGGATACTAGCATCTCTCTGTCTTTGAGGTCAGAGGTAGATAATTAACGGAGCGAAATCACCTCGTGGCTTTTATAATGGTGGTCTGGTCTTCCGGTCAAGGGTGGAAGTGTTAGTCAACTCCTTGGCATATGGGCTGTAGATCGGAGAGCCAAAAGCCGAAACGAAGAAGGATCAACGGGTGTATTTTAAGATAAGATTTACTAACACTCTACGACCACACTAGTGCACCCTAAAGACCCTGCTCCAAGGAAATCCACCGGAGTTATCTACTCTAATTCCTTTTTGGATCATGTGACAAAGTGGTACATTGTTGAAACCGGCAGATCAATGAAAAAGAGAACCGACGAACACCAGAAAGGCGACGCAGAGACGGCACACACAAAAATCTGGCTATCACGCCGAACGTGTGTGGAACGACCAACCAACTTGACTGGAAAGAGCACTAAGTTCAGGACAGGAACCACCAATTGGACTGAAGTACACTCATCAAGTGTACCCCTACATCAAGTCTAGCCCTAACACTTCAATATGGACAAAAGAGCAGAATTCCCTCCTGAATGGGGTAGACTACTCCAAGGATGCCTCTCAACCAATGAATAAACCGGAAACTTAATTACTACTGGGGTGTCCCTTTACTCATCTCTTATTGTCCTCTCTCCCTTTGTTTACTAGTGTATATAAGGTAAACATCATGCTGTTTAGTTGCTCTGATGATGGCATTCCCTAAGCGTGTCGAACGCTTAGCCTTCCAATTTGGATGGCTCATTATTTTTACTCAAATAGATCCTTCACAATAAGTCATGAACTACTTGTGCGCTGTTTCTTGAAGAACTTTCACACTGCCCAGGAGTTGTTGCTCTTCTGTTGCTCTTCTTCTTGTGTCTGAGGCAGCGCTAAATATGTTGTAGACTGTGGAGCCAGCACACTGTTGATTGGTTGGGGTTTGGTCCACCAGTGGACGAAAGGTAGGGCACCTCATTGAGAATGTTATCCGCAGTCTGTGGAAGAGAACCACATTGGGCAGGTTGGAGATGGTCGCAGCTCCATCGGTGCATATTGTTGTTGAGCGACCGACTCTCCCTTTGCGAACTCCGGTTTAAGGTGGTGACCCATTCCTTGCGTGTAAGATTGGTACCAGGTGGTAGTTCAGTCATAGGTTTAATATGAGTTTGGTCTGTCTTGAAGTACCTAGCCAGGCCAGTATTCTATGTCGTAAGATGTTTGAATGGGAGCTGGAGAGTGAAGCAGCGTGTGCCTAACGGTCGACGAAGAGCACATTCCTGTCTGCCGAGCTGGTGTGGTTTCTTTGTGTAGTGTATGCAACAGGTTTGACAAATGACGTCGATATTGTACTTTTTTTTACATTATTAAAAAGACTTGCTGTGGTGGAAAGAGGACAACCTCAGGCTAACTGTGGCGGGTCTACTGACCCTGCTTTTACAGCGCGACCGCTCTTTGTTGAACCCTTGATACTAAACTCAAAGAAGCGATCAAAGATCAGTAGACATTAGCTTTGCTAAGCTTTTTGTTGGATGTACATGAGAAAACCCCACACAGTCCTTGTACTTTTCCATGTACTGGCCTGTGGATAATTCCAGAAGAATAACACATTTGTCTATTACGATGACTTCTGCCTGAGCTGACTGCCTCTTCTGTAGCATTTTTCTTCATTTGTCGACTTGGTGTTTGTTATCCCTCATATCACCCACTATCATCAAACATGGAAGTTGGTATTGGTCCATCAACTCGTAACGGAAGATTTCTTTAACATCCACAGTGAGTGATGTCATGAACCTCAAACTTCTGGAACTGATGATTTTCTCTGGTGTTTTTAGAAACGAATCCCATTTCTAATTTGCTTCTTGCTTAAGGCCAGTGTCACCACGTTGGTTTATTTTTGAACTACTAGTAAACCCTCTGGCAAACTTAATTCATATTCATATCATTTGCTTACCTCCTATAGCAACTGCATTATCGGCATTCACCACCTCAGGGCTACCTACCAAAACGATATCGATGAAACCAGTGGATGGTGAGTCAGGATTGAGAGAATCAATTTCAAGTTTAGGAGCTTCTTTTGTAAAGAATTTGTGCCAAGCAGCCTTAGTTTCCCTGAAGTCATAATAATGATAACTCTTATGTACTTCTGAACTGAGATTACAGCTACGGCAAACTGTTTTGGCAGCCAATTTGTTGGCCATTTTGGTAGCCATCTTAGATTTCGGTTTTTTTGATTTAAAAAGAAGTTTTCAAATTTTGAATTCTTTGACACCAAAAAACCTATCAAAGACACTAGAAATCATCATTGTATTAGCTGTAGAAGCTGAAGCTATGCTATTTATAAATTATGTGGTTGCGGGCCATCTTGGCGGCCATCTGGGATTCGGTATAAAAGGGAAGACTGTTTGTGTTAAAAAGAATTACAAATTTGAATTCAATTGACACCAAAAACACATACAAGACACAAGAATCATCTTTATAGCTGCTTTAAAACTGAGCTATGCTAATTAATATGTGGTGGCGGCCATCTTGGCGGCCATCTTGGATTTCGGTATAGGGAAGACTTTTTGTGTTGAAAAAGAAGTACAAATTGGAATTCATTGACACCAAACCAAAAAACACATACCCAGACACAAGAATATCTTTATAGCTCTTTTAGAGTGAGTTATGCTAATTTGTATGTGGTGGCAGCCATCTTGGCGTCCATCGTCTGGGAATATTTCAAATGCTCAAGGGTGCAATTTTTTGGCACCCCTCATTTTCTCAATCAGTAGGTCTTCAGAATGCAACGAAACAGCCAAAAAAAAAATGTGTTGTCGGCACGCTACTTTTGGTTCAGGTAAAAAGGGGTTTTTGGCCCAGACTAATAGTAGATTAGATATGTGCAATATTTTGGGGGAATTGTTGCACTTGGTGATAAAAGCATTTGAAATTTGCCACTTATCTAGGGCATGTCATAAGAAAGATATTTAGCTATAGGGGCCTCGCAGATTTTTCCTCTGAGGAATGGCGGCCATTTTCAAAAATGGCCGCCATTACTTGCTATTTATCCTCTTGATTTGAGATGTAGTTGCTCAATACTGTGCTTTTAGGTCATCAAGCATGGCATTTGCTGCACATTAGATGTGTTAGAAGACTTTCCGACAAAATGGCCAGGCAGGTTTATCCTATGGCAGTAATGACGCCATTTTCCAAAATGGCCGCCATTAACAGCTATTTTACATATTTGCTATTAAATATGTAGAAAGTCTTTTTCCATGCAATCAATAAAGTAAAATCATAAGTTTTTATTTGAGCATTTCAAATTTGTTTATGACAACAGTCGTGGCCTTTTCATTTTATCTTTATAGTCTGTTGTAAACTGTACCTTTGGCTATAGAGTCACAAAGTCTTCGACAGTTACGGTATGCCTTAAGAATGGTTTTAATTAAAAAGACACTATAATTATTTGACATAACCGGTTTTCACTTACAACATAGCTACCACTGATGTAGCATGTTACAGTGTAGAGATACGTTCATCCTTACTTATGTTGAATGAAAGGTATTTTGTATACTACAATGAAACTCACTAAAAGCAAAACCATACCAAGTGGTTTCCCAGACTACCTTTCAAAAGGCATGTTTGTTTTTCAAACTGAATATGATCCATCTTGATCCAACCTTGAGGGCAATGTTCTGGCTACAACCATTTTAAGCTACATGTCCGAATATGGCATTGGGCGGATGTTTACTAGTCCATTACAAAAAAATAAACTAGAGCGGCTTGTGGTCTTGATGTATAATCGTACAGCACTCAAGAGTGCGCCATCAGGCAGGAAGGAACTCTTAGGGAGCACGTGTCAGGGGGGAATCGGGGGGGGGGGGGGGGGGCTAGGAAGTTTAGTTTGGAGATGAATTTTTTTTCTCGGGTGATAAGAAGGTGATTTTTTTTTGACAAGCTTGGGGGTAATTTTTTTTTTCTTCTACAAGGCTTGTGGGTGAATTTTTTTCTTTACAAGCTGGGGGTGAATTTTTTTTAATCATTACAGTTTGTAAAACTTTCTTTTCATCGCCAAAGGTGATTTTTTACAAGCTGGGGTGGATTTTTTTAATCATTTTAGTTGCAAATTTGTACTATGGGGTGTAGGGGCCAGCCAGAGGTTCACTTCTGAACGACTGATTGAGGACGGGCCATTTTTGAAAGACGGTGGTTGAGGAACCCTCCCTACCATGCTGGACAACTGCAATTTTGTGAGATGGACAATAAATAAATATGTACCCCCTCATCCAAAACATTCTTGTTATACCACTAGTAATTGTCAATACACAGATTTTGGTGTCATATAAAAATAGTTTTTCATATGATTATTTTAACTTGTCTGAGAAAAGATCTTTAAATGGACAAATGGCATGAAAAAACTATTCAGACATACTGAATTAGACCCTTACTGAAAAGCCACTCCTAATTGAAAACAATTTGGGGATGTTTAGATTATGTAAAAACAATAAAAACAGTAGAAGAGTGTGTGCAATATGGAATTTCTGCCAGGAAAATCAAGCGTGTGGACAATCCCTGCCAGACATTGATCGTGTAATCTAGCATGCTGGATGACACAATTCAAAAGTATTCAGTCCAGGAGTCAAGGCATTGTAGTGCAGTCTTTTTAGTAAGACACTAATCTGTCATATAAAAGGGGGATTAGCACATAAACAATACAATGGTGTGTGAGCTGCTGACTGCATGCTTTTCAAGGTTGCTGAAATGGATGGCATTTAATGTCAGCATTTGGGTTGAGAAGCGAGGCTTACAAGACATTACATGGTGCTGTTTTTATCGTTTTGAAATAAAAACAATGAAAAACAAACATATATTTCGGAATTGGCCGTTTTAACTCTTGTGATATGTCAATATATAAAACTGACCCAAAAAACTACTGCCAGTCTCTTAAAACAATGTCTAGATGACCTGTTACAGTTAACATTTTCTCTGTCTTCAGATGATGTTATTTCCTCAAGCTCTCCAAGCCTGCATTTCATCCGTCATCCCGCAGCTGAAGATATACAGCTTGGACACCACCATCCTCTCAAATCATCGTCCTATATCCAATCTTCATTTTTGGAAAGGTGATTGAAAGACTAGTTAATCCGTTGTAGACTTATATCAGCGATAATGATCTGCATGTTCAGATGCAGTCAGTATACCGTCAATTTCACAGTATGGAGACTGTACTGTTAACAGAGCGCAGAATTGACATTGCTACTTGACAAACAAAGAAGCGGAAGTCAGATTCACTTTTGACCAAATAGCCCTACAAAAAGCTCTTACCCGTAATGAGGCTATGAATTAACTGGAAAAAAGCATTAAGCTGGTCTTGTTATACAATATGGACCCGAAATAATGTTATATCAGTCAGAGGTGCTTCATCTGATCCTGTGGCGGTAGATGGTGGAGTTATACGGAGGCTGTTAGTGGAGTATTGAATTCTTCTTTTCATTGGCCCACTACAGGATATAAGACTGCCCCAATGGTGTTCAACTTTTGTCGTTTACGCCGATGACACCTAGCTCTATCGTCTTTCCACCCTTGGGATTGTGGTGTGCAGCCATAAAAAGATTGAATCATACATTGCGTCATCAGTTCTTGGTTTGTAAATCCAACACAAAGCTGCTTTTATTACAAGAAGAGAGAATGTTGTGCTTTCGCTCTCATTCTTAACAGATAGACTGGTACACTCTCAACATCCAGGAACCATGGCAATTCCGTTTTCTTGCACACAAGCGAAGCACGGAACTTGGTGTTCATTTAGAATCATCACAAGATGAAACAACCACTATAACAACTCAGTTATGCAGGCAACCTGGCACTCAATAAGTGAAAAATTGGGTAATTTTGGGACAGTACCTTTTACATAAGGTGGTTCTGCAACTCCTTGCTCTATTGTCTCCCATGAAAGAGAACTGACAAGATTCCGCGAGCTCAAATCCGTGTCAAGAACATAAACATATCTGCATTGGCTTTCAAGTAAAATACTCTCTGCCTTAGCCCAATCAATAAGTATTTTCAAGTCGCATCTCAAGACATTGCCTGTTACATAACATTTTGGCACCTGATACATATCCCATTAATATAATCTTCCGATGTAGTTCAATCATTAATACTGATATATGAACCTTTTCCTATGTCTTTTTTATTCTGTACCTTCCTCCAACTCAGCTGTCTAGGATAGTTGTTTTCCCCAGATTAGGTAGGTTGGAGGCATCTGAATTCTAGGAAAGATCAATATTTTACCAATTTCGCTGGGGCGTACATACACACGATCTTCACAACTCACGATTCAGATGATCCCCATATGTTCTTAGTATGGGAGCAACTGGGTTGTCTTTCGCTTCTATCGCTTGGCCCATAGTAATGTTGAATTTCTACTCAAATAAATTCTTCTCTTATTCTCTTTAATAACTTATTCTTAAATTCTTGGTACATTGAGTATATTATTACTTGTTTAACAATGTTACGTGCCTAGAGGCCTCTGCATTAGCCATTATATGTAGATTTATATATTAATAGTATGAATAAGCAAAAAATTTTATGAGATATTGTTTGATACACCAATGAACATAAAGGATAATCAATTTTAGTAAGTTCTCTGATATTTTTCATGCTTTGACCTAATAATCCTGTTGTGAAGACTTTACGGGCCAAATTAGAAGATTGCTGTTTGTCAATCTTAAAAAGGAGTTTGGACATTGCCACAAGCCCCCTTATGACTGTGCACCCTGGGGTAGCCATGATTGTTATCATTCTTACCAAAAAGTGGTGCATGCCCCTGAAGTTGCAGACTTTGGGGGTAACTCCTCTATTAAGAAATATGTTTACTTTTTGGGTACAGAAATCAGCATAATATCACATCATTGGGTGCTTTTGGCATTGGCAATACATTTCTGGCAATATAATACCTAATTACACATAATTATAATATCGATAAGATCCGTAACCCCGACCGCCAAACAATGGACTCAAGAGCATACATTTTATGTAAACACTGAAAGAAGACAGTATTGCCTGCCCATTGTTTTCATGTGTGTACAAGGCCCTTTCACCGGTATACCTGTACTTGTGCAATGGTGTTTCAGATGATATGAAAAACTTCTCAATTCTTTTGAACATTGTCCTATATGTTAATATATTTAAAAATTTCTTTAGTTTTTTTCAATAAAGGCAAAGATAAAGTAAGAAGGCGATGGTGGGCTATGTTTTAAATGTCTGCCACTGTATTGATTGCCATTACAAAGTTTTTTATATTTTGACATTTGCTGTGTCACATAAATGTCTGTCATTAGTAACATCAAACAAATTATTGTATTGATTGCCTTTTACAGTTATATTTTGGCATTGCTGTGTGACAAAAATTATGCTTGGTAGACAAAAATATGCATATATCACAATCTATGAAAAATGGGTAAAATAAGAAATTTGCAGCCATTTGTGGAACCCGACGCATTTTTTGTTACGAACAACTTTGTAATGTTTCCCATTAATAGATTTTCTATTTATGATCTTACTGTGGGCTAGAATCATGTTTTTGATACTCCAAAACAAACAAACAAAACCATTCCAGTCCATTAAATGAGCTTAATAAACCAAAGGGCAGCCATTTTGGAAAATGGGCCGCCATTTTTGTTACAAACACAAACGAAAATCTGCAATGCCCCTATAGCCAAAATCCTTTCTATAACCTGCCCAAACTCTTGTGCCAAATTTCATGCTTTTATCACCAAGTGCACAATTCATGCAAATATCTACTCTACTATAAGAAATATTTTTATATTCAAAAGAAGCCAAAGCCTATTTTTTTTGCTGATGTAGGGTTCACACATACATGTAGTAACAATTATAAGTAACGTTAACAATAATTAACCCTTTATGTTCTGAAAACAAACAATTTCGTCGTGGACTTGCTAACGTTACCTGTTACTTCTATGGGAAAAACGGGTAATTTTGGCATTTGCAACACCCGTTAAATACAGGATCCCTAAAATTGCAGGTCCTTGTGTTAAATTAATGTAATTTTGGTCTTCTATAATAGATTCACCATAAAATAAGTTTTCAAAAAGTTTGATGTAAGCGGCAAGAACTCATTTTTTGCCCCTAATTGGCAGCCCGAATAACAATTTCAATTTTTATTGCTGAGTTTTTGTGTTGTCTTATGACCCTTCACTGTGTTATAAATTTCGTGCAAAAATTCCCTGGGAAGTGGTTTCCTTAGTGTGGGGGTCCCATTGCCCCCTCCCCCCCTTGGGCACTAACTGGAGTGAAACCCCTTGGTCCACTGAATGTAAGAAGGGAGATCCTTCGGCTTTAAATCAGCTAATTTTCTCATTACATAATTAAAGGACTACTCCCCCCAGGAAAAAGTACCAACGATTTTTTTCTTTTGCTTCAAATATTCCCCAGCACCCACACTCTTCCCATAAAGAAAATAGAAACACTTCCCCATAGCATAATGGACATCAGTAGGTTTTTAAAATCAGTCCATTTTTCTTCAAATGACATAATTTAAGGACTTACCCTCCCCCCCAAAAAAAGGTAACCATACATTTTTATTTTATTTGGGCTTCAAATATTCCCCAACACCCAACTATTTCCCACAAGGAAAACTGATAACACTTAACCACAGCTTAAAAAAACAAACCGTTAGTACAAACCTATGGGCAAATTACGTGTATTTTGCAACAACACCGTTAAAAATACAGGATCGCTAAAAATGTGCAGGTTTTGTGTTAAATATATGTAATTGGGTCTTTCTAGAATAGATATCAACATAAAATAAGTTTTCAAAAAGTTTGATGTAAGGCGCCAAGATCATTTTTTGGCCCTAATTTGCAGCCCGGAATAACAAATTTCAATTTTTATTGCTGATTTGGTGTTGTCTTATGACCCTTCACATGTGGTATAAATTTCGTGCAAAAATTCCTTCGGGAAAGTGGTTTCCTTAGTGTGGGGTCCCATGCCCCCCTCCCCCCCTTGGGCACCAACGGGAGTGAAAACCCCTTGGTCACTTAAGTGTTAAGAGGGAGATCATTAGGCTTTAAATCAGCTATTTTCTTCATATGACATAATTAAAGGACTTACTCCCCCCAGGAAAAAGTAACCATACGATTTTTTTTTTGGCTTCAAATATTCCCCAGCACCCACACTCTTCCCATAAAGAAAATAGAAACACTTCCCCATAGCATAATGGACATCATTAGGTTTTAAAATCAGTCATTTTCTTCAAATGACATAATTTAAGGACTTACCCTCCCCCCCAGAAAAAAGTAACCATACATTTTTATTTATTTGGGCTTCAAATATTCCCCAACACCCACACTATTCCCACAAGGAAAATAATAACACTTAACCACAGCTAAACCGTTACTGTACAAACTCTATGGGAAAATTACGTGTATTTTGCAACACCCGTTAAAAATACAGGATCTCTAAAATTGCAGGTTTTGTGTTAAATATATGTAATTTGGGTCTTCGAGAATAGATATCAACATAAAATAAGTTTTCAAAAAGTTTGATGTAAGCGCAAGACTCATTTGAAATTTCCGTCTTTTTGTCCAATTTTCGCATGTTTTGAAAAAATGTTTTGCCCCTAATTTGCAGCCCGAATAACAAATGTCAATTTTTATTGCTGATTTGGGGTTGTCTTATGACCCTTCACATGTGGTATAAATTTCGTGCAAAAATTCTTTCGGGAAAGTGGTTTCCTTAGTGTGGGGTCCCATGGACCCCCCCCCCCCTTGGGAGTGAAAACCCCTTGGTCATTTTAAGTGTTAAGGGGGAGATCATTAGGTTTTAAATCAGCCATTTTCTTCATATGACATAATTTAAGGACTTCCCCCCCAGGAAAAAGTAACCATACGATTTTTTTTAATTTTGGCTTCAAATATTCCCCAGCACCCACACTCTTCCCACAAAGAAAACAGAAACACTCACCACAGCTTAAGGGAGATCATTAGCTTTGAAATCAGCCATTTTCTTCAAATGGCATAATTTAAGGACTTACCCCCCAGAAAAAAGTAACCATACGATTTGTTTTTATTTTGGCTTCAAATATTCCCCAGACCCACACTCTTCCCATAAAGAAAATAGAAACACTTCCCCATAGCATAAGGGACATCATTAGGTTTTAAATCAGTCATTTTCTTCATATGACATAATTTAAGGACTTACTCCCCGAAAAGAGGAACCATACGATTTGTTTTTTTTTTTTTAATTTTGGCTTCAAATATTCCCCAGCACCCACACTCTTCCCACAAAGAAAATGGAAACACTCACCACAGCTTAAGGGAGATCATTAGCTTTGAAATCAGCCATTTTCTTCAAATGACATAATTTAAGGACTTACCCCCCCAGAAAAAAAGTAACCATACGATTTTTTTTAAAATTTTGGCTTCAAATATTCCCCAGCACCCACACTCTTCCCATAAAGAAAATAGAAACACTTCCCCATAGCATAAGGGACATCATTAGGTTTTAAATCAGTCATTTTCTTCATATGACATAATTTAAGGACTTACCCCAAACATTCCCCAGCACCCACACTCTTCCCACAAAGAAAATGGAAACACTCTCCACAGCTTAAGGGAGATCATTAGCTTTGAAATCAGCCATTTTCTTCAAATGACATAATTTAAGGACTTACCCCCCCCAGAAAAAAGTAACCATACGATTTTTTTTTTAATTTTGGCTTCAAATATTCCCCAGCACCCTCACTCTTCCCACAAAGAAAATAGAAACACTTCACCACAGCTTGGGGAGATCATTAGCTTTTGAATCAGTCATTTTCTTCATATGACATAATTTAAGGCCTTTTAATTTTGGCTTCAAATATTTCCCAGCACCCACACCTTTCCCACAAAGAAAGCTTAAGGGAGATCATTAGGTTTTGAATCAGTCATTTTCTTCATATTACATAATTTAAGGACTTACTCCACCAGAAAAAAGTAACCATACGATTTTTTTTTTATTTTGGCTTCAAATATTGCCCAGCATCCACACTCTTCCCACAAAGAAAATAGAAATACTTCACCACAGCTTAAGGGAGATCATTAGGTTTTCATTAAGATCATTAAGCCACTATCAGTCATTTTTTCCAAATGCCCATTTTGTCTCTAAAATGCTAGGGTTAGGTCATATCAACACCTTATTTTACTTTTCTTTGTGAAAACAGACATTTAAGCAGTCTTGAAGATGCCATTTACGACTGTTTTTAGACTTTTAAAAAGTCGGATCCCGACTTTTATTAGTAAACAAAGCATAAAAATCATAAATTCTTGACAAATACGGCGTGTTACGCTTAGTCACTTACAGGGGTCTTTACTACAACAATTTCCAGTACAACAGTGCCAAAAAAATGGACTTGTATGAAAAATAGGGGGCGCGATTTGTTTACATTGTGAAGAAATCGCTTTAAGGGAGATCATTAGGTTTGGAATCAGTCATTTTTTTCATAGTATATAATTTAAAGACAGACTTTTTTTTTATTAATTTTGGCCTGAAGTTGCACTTCCGCATTGATAGTTAAGAGAAGATGATACTATAATTATCTCGTCTTGGAAAGAAATTCGCTTTAGGATTATTTGTGGGGAGAGAGAGAGAGTGGTTTTCTGTCTTTCTTTGTTTGGGAAAGTAAGAGAGAGTTGAGAGAGAGGGAGAGTTTCTATTGAGGAAGGGAAAAGTATTTCTTTTGGGAGGTAGGGGAGAGTTCTTTATAGTCCTCTTTACAGTCCTCTTTGGAAAGGAAAGGGGATTTTTTTGGAGAGGAAGGGAGAGGGGGTTTTCTTTCCTTTCCTTTCCAAATTAAAACAAAAATGATTTTTCAATTATTGAAAACACCTGCTATCAACAAAAGCTAATTAACGTAGCGCCATACTCTAATAAATTACAAAACCATCCTTGGACTCGACTCTTCGTCGGCTGTATTCACCGGCTGTTTTAATTAGGCATCTCTTAAAGGTCCATGGTTCGATCGCTAATAGCCTCGTCCCCAGGGACCCACAGATTTACCGGAAGTGGTCTAAATTTTGTATCAGAAGAAAGCTACTCTTTTTTTCATTTACCACTTGTGACATCGTTTGGGCTTAAGGATGTTTGGACGGATGTTATGAGCGAAAATATTCCCATTTTTGTTTGACCGATATAATTTTACACAAAAAACCGCGGGCACATTTGGAAAAAATAGTGGCGCCCCGTCAAGATTTTTCAAATTGATATATTAGACATGGTTGTAAATCTTTTCATCTACATTAGCCCTCACCTGAAATGATAAGACCACAAATCAGCGGTCCTTATGGGTAAACAGAACGATTTTATAATTAACGCGCCTGGCCATTTAAAGGTTCAACAGAGATTCACATAACAGGTATCCTAAAATTATGAAAAATTCTGATTTTTTGAAAAAAAAACCACTGTAAAGCTTTTTATCAACATGTCCCGATGTGAAATGATTAAGCTAAAAATATTTCTTTGGTAAAAAATTAGGCATGAACGCTGTTTTTGAGACCGGGTGCAGGACTATATCCAAAGGGTTTTTGATCCAAAGGTTTTGTGGTCAGAAGAGCATTTGTCAGAATGTATATATTCCGAAGGTTTTTAATCCCGAAGGGTCGTTTCTCCGAATGGTCGTTTCTCCGATGCATTTTTTTCCGAGGGGCATTTTTGTCCGGGAGGCATTGATCCGAAAAAAAGTATGTGTCCTTTTCTCCGAAAGATTTTTTTTACTCCAAAGGCGTTTGTCCGAAAACGCATTTTAAAAGGGTTTTTGTTCTAAGGAGTTATGTTCCGAAGAATTTTAATCCGAAGGGCCGTTTGTCCGAAAAAGGAATAAGAGTATTGTTCCGAAGGGCGTTTGTCCGAATTTCGGACTACGCCCTTCGGAACCAATTTCCCCTCATTTTATTCGGACTAACGACCCTTAGGGTAAAAACTTTCGGAATAACCAGAGACTATATTATGAGATGAGAGTATTGATAACCCTATCAAAAGACCTATGACATACATGAGATCCATTCGACATTGTGAAGGGACTATGAATAATCGTTCCATGAATGAAACCACTAAACCGATAAAGAGATATGCTAAAAAAAGGTAAAAACATAATTTGTTCGCCATACGTTTTTACTCTAATTATACAACCCACATTATGGTCTTTGCAAAATACAAAAGATCGCATATTAAATCATTTTGTTGTATTAAAACATGTAATCCTTTGGACATCAAAGATATCGAATGCGACAGATCTCACATTCGACGGACAATACCACAGACTATTTCTACTAAATGGCTATACTTTCATCAATCAACGAAAAAACACACGCTATTTTCTTTGTGGAAGATTGTGGTTGCTGGGGATATTTGAAGCCAAAATAAAACAAATCGTACGGTTTCTTTTTTCGGGGGTGTGGGGGTGGAGTAAGTCCTTAATTATGTCCATATGAAGACAATGACCGATTGAAAACCTAATGAATCCTTAAGGCTGTTGGCAAAGTGTTTTTCTGTTTCTTTGTGGGAAAAGTGTGGGTTCTTGGGAATATTTGTACAAAATAAAAACAATCGTATTGTTACTTGTTTTTTGGGGGGGGAGTAGTCCTTAAATTATGTCATATGAAGAAAATGACCGTTGACAACCTAATGAAAACAAAAAAAAGCTCCCTTAAATCTGTTTGGAAGTGTTTTCTATTTTCTTTGTGGAAGAGTGTGGGTGCTTGAGGGAATATTTGAAGCCAAAATAAGAAAAAGTGTTTTTAATTTTGTTACTTTTTTCTGGGGGGGTGAGTAAGTCCTGAAATTTATGTCATATAAGAAAATGACCTTTGAAAACCCAATTGATCCCTTAAGCTGTCGTGAAGCCTGTTTCGTTTCTTTGTGGGAAGATTGTGGGTGCTGGAGATATTTGAAGCCAAAATAAAAAAAAATCATATGTTTATTTTTTTTTCTGGGGATAAGTCCTTAAATTATGTCATATGCAGAAAATGACCGATTGAAAACCTATTGATCCCCCTTAGCTATGGTGAAGTGGTTTCTATTTTCCCTTTTGTGGGAAGAGTGTTGTGTCTGTGGAATATTGTTTAAGCAAAATAAAATCAAATCGTATCGTTACTTGTTTTCTGGGGGGATTAATTCCTTAAATATGTCATATTAAACGAAAATGACCTATTGAAAACCTAATGATCTCCCTTACGAAGCTTTTGTGGTGCCGTTCTTTCTATTTTCGTTGTGGGAATAGTGTGGGTGCTGGAATATTTGAAGCCAAAATAAACAAAAAAAGTAGAGTTACTTTTTCTGGGGGAGTAGTCTTAAATTATGTCATATGAAGAAAATTACCGATTGAAAACCCATAATCTCCCTTAAGCTGTGGAGTATTCCTATTTTCTTTTGGGAAGAGTGTGTGTGATTGTAAACTTTTGAAGCCAAAAATAAAACCAAATCCGTATGGTTTTAACTTTTATTTTTCCGATGGGGGGGGAGTAAGTTCTTAAATTATGTCAAATTGAAAATAAATGACCGATTGAAAACCTAATGATATCCCTTAGGCTGTGGTGAAGTATTCCTTTTTCTTTGTGGGAAGAGTGTGGCGTGCTGGAGAAATTTGAAGCCAAAATAAAAAAAAAGCGTATGTTCTTTTTTCGGGGGGGGGGGGGGGGGGTAGTTCTTAATTCTGTCATAAGAAGAAAATGAACCGATTGAAAACCTAACGATCTCCCTTAATCTGTGGTGAAGGTGTTTCTTCTATTTTCTTTGTGGAAAGTGTGATTGCTGGGGAATATTTGAAGCCAAAATAAAAACAAATCGTGATGGTTACTTTTTTTCGGGGGGGTGGTAACCCTTTAAATTATGTCATATGAAGAAAATGACCGATTGAAAACCTAAAGATCTCCCTTAAGCTGTCCGTGAAGCGTTCTATTTTCTTTGTGGGAAGAGTGTGGGTTCTGGAGATATTTGAAGCCAAAATAAAAAAAATCGTATGTATTTTTTTTCTGGGGATGGATAAGTCCTTACTTGTCATATGGAGAAAATGACCGATTGAAAACCTAATGATATCACTTAAGCTTTGGCAAATTGTTTGTTTTCCTTTGTGGGAAGAGTTGTGGGTTCTGGGAATATTTGTAACAAAAATAAACAATGGGTAATTTGTGACTTTTTTCGGGGGGGGGGGAGTAAGGTTCCCTTACTTATTGTCATATGAAAAAAATTAACCGATTGAAAACCTAAGTCTCCGTTAAGCTGTGTGAATTGTTAATATTTTTCGGTGTCGTGTCGTTACTAACTTAGAACTAGCTTATGTGACTACTACTGTTTTTTTCTGGGGGTGGGAGAATCCTTAAATATTCATAATGAAGAAATGACCGAATTGAAAACCTAAAGATCTCCGTTAAGCTGTGGTTAAGTGTTTATATTTCGTTCCGTGTCGTTACTTTTTTCGGGGGGGGGGATAAGTTCTTAAATCATGTCATAATGAAAAATGACCGTCTACAAGAAACAAAACCTCACAAGCCTCCTCCGTTAATCTGTGGTGAGTGTTTAATATTTTCGTGTCGTGTCGTTACTTTTCTTTTCTGGGGGTGGAGTAAATTCCTTAAAATAGTCCTATGAAGAAAATGAACCGATTGAAAAACCCAATTATCTCCCTAAGCTGTGGTGAATATTTCTGTTTTCTTGTGGGAAGAGTGTGGGGTGGGTGCTGTGGGGAATATATTTGAAGCCAAAAAAACAACGTATGGTTACATTTTTTCTGGGGGGAGAGTAGGTCCTTAAATTAATGTCATAATAAGAAATGACCGAATTGAAAACCCTATAATCTCCCTTAAGCTGTTAGACTTATTCCTATTTTCTTTGTGGGAAGATGTGTGTGATGTGGAATATTTGACGCCACAATAAAAACAAATCGTAATGGTTTTACGTTTTTTGGGGGGGGGAAAGTTCTTAAATTATGACCGATTGAAAACCTAACGATCTCCTTTAAGCTGTGGTGATTCATTTCTATTTTTTGTGGGAAGATGTGGTTGCTGGGGACTATTAAGCCAAAAATAAAACAAATCGTACTGTTACTTTTTTTCTGGTGGGTGGGGGCGTTATGATGGTGTGGGTGGGGGGGGTGGGGGGGGGGATTAAGTCCTTAAATTATGTCATATGAAGACGAATGACCTATTGAAACCTAATTATCTCCCTTAAGCTGTGGTGAAAAGATTTTATTTTTCTTTGTTGGAAGAGTGTGGGTGCTGAGGGAATATTTTGAAGCTAAAATAATAAAAAAAAAAAAAAAACCGTATGGTTACTTTTTTATGGGGGGGAGTAAGTCCCTGCTTAAATTAAATGTCAGATGACAAATACCTATTGAAACCCATGATCTCCCTTAAGGCTGTCGTGAGCGTTTTCTTCTATTTTCTTTGTGGGAAGATGTTTGGGTGCTGAAGAAGATTTGTAAGCCAAAATACAAAAACAAAACAAAACAAACAAAAACGTAAGTTAGTTTTTCTGGCGTGGGATTAAGTCCTTAAATATGTCATATCACGAAATGAACAATTGAAAAATAATGACTCCCTTTAGCTGTGGTTAAGTGTTTCTATTTTCTTTTTGTGGGAAGAGTGAGGTGGCTGGGGCAAATTGAAGCCCAAATAAAAAAAATCGTATGTTTACTTTTATCTTAAATATGTCATTTAAAAGAAAATGAAGATTGAAAACCTAATGACTCCTCTTAGCTGTCGTGAAGTGTTTCTATTTCCTGTGGAAGAGTGTGGGTGCGGGAGAATATTTGAAGCCAAAATAAAAAAATCTTATGGTACTTTTCTGGAGGATAAGTCCTTACATTATGTCAGATGAAGAAAATGACCGATTGAAAACCTAATGATCTCCCTTAAGCTGTGGTGAAGTTGTTTTATTTTCTTTCTTCTTTGTGGGAAAGTGTATGGCTGGGGAATATTTGAGAAAGCCAAAATAAAAAAAAAAATCGTATGGTTACTTTTAATCTTAAATTATGTCATAGAAAGAAATTGACCGGTTTGAAAAACCTAATGATCTCTCTTAAGCCTGTGGGTGAAAGTGTTTCTATTTTCTTTGTGGGAAGAGTGTGGTTGCTGGAAATTATTTGAAGCCAAAATAAAAAAAATCGTATGGTTACTTTTTTCTCCTGGGGTGGAGCAAGTCCTTAAATTATGTCCAATGAGAAATGACTGATGGAAAACCTAATTATCTCCCTCAATCTGTGGTGAAGTGTTTTTAGTTTTTTTGTTTTTTTGTCTTTTTTAATTTCTTGCTTTTTTAATCCAATAAAAAAAACCCGTATGGTTAGTTTTTTTCTCCGGGGGTGGGAGTAAGTCCTTAATTATGTCATAATGAAGAAAATTGACCAATTTGAAAACCTAATGATCTCCCTTAACTGCGTGAAGTGTTTCTAGTTTCTTTGTGTGAAGAGTGTAGGTGCTGAGGAATATTTGAAGCCAAAATAAAACAAAAAAAAGCCCTATGGTTAGTTTTTTTCTCCGGGGGTGGGAGTAAGTCCTTAAATTATGTCATATGAAGAAAATGACCAATTGAAAACCTAATGATCTCCCTTAAGCTGCGGTGAAGTGTTTCTATTTTCTTTGTGGGAAGAGTGTAGGTGCTGAGGAATATTTGAAGCCAAAATAAAAAAAACCAAAAAAAAAACTGATGGTTACTTTTATCTTAAATTATGTCATATAAAGAAAATGACAGATTGAAAACCTAATGATCTCCCTTAAGCTGTCGTGAAGTGCTTCTATTTTCTTTGTGGGAAGAGTGTGGGTACTGGAGAATATTTGAAGCAAAAAAAAAATCGTATGGTTACTTTTTCTGGGAGGCTAAGTCCTTAAAATTGTATATTGAAGAAAAGGACCGATTGAAAACTAATATCTCTTAACGATGTGGGTGAAAGTGTTTCTATTTTCTTTGTGGGGGAAGAGTGGGGATTTGCTGGGGAATATTTGGAAGCACAAAGAAAAATGTATGGTTACTTTTATCTTAAATTATGTCATAAAAGGAAAATGACAGATTGTAAATGAAAACACCTAACGATTCTCTTAAGTGGGGAGAAGTGTTCTAGTTTCTTTGTGGGAAGAGGTGTGGGGTGGGGGAATTGAAGCCAAAATTAAAAAAAAAAATTCGTCTTGATTACTTGTTCTGGGGGCTGTGGGGGAGTAAGTCCCTAAATTATGTCCTATGAAGAAAATGACCGATTGAACACTATGATATCCTTGAAAGCTGTGGTGAAGTGTTCTTCTTTCTTTTTGAGAAGAGTGTGGTTGCTGGGGAATATTTGAAGCCAAAATAAAAAAAAAAATCGTATGGTTACTTTTATCTGGGGGAGGGGGTCCTTAAATTATGTCATATGAAGAAAATGACCGATTGAAAACCTAATGATCTCCCTTAAGCTGTGGTGAAGTGTTTCTATTTTTTGTGGGAAGAGTGTGGGTACTGAAAAATATTTGAAGCCAAAATAAAAAAAAAAAAAATCGTATGGTTACTTTTTCCTGGGAGGAGTAAGTCCTTAAATTATGTCATTTGAAGAAAATGGCTGATTTAAAACCTAATGATATCCCTGAAAGCTGTGGTGAAGGGTTTTTATTTTCTTTATGGGAAGAGTGTGGGTACTTGGGGATATTTTAAGCCAAAATAAAAAAAAAAATCGTATGGTTACTTTTTGCTATGAATAATTGAAAAAAAAAACGGCGATTGTCCGTTAGGTGAATGTCCGTCTAGCCGAATATCTGTCTAGCCGAATATCTGTCTAGCCGAATATCCAATATCCTGCTAACTTTACCGTGCTAAGATACCATGGTCTACCCGTTCACCGGCCTTGCAAACGGATCCAGCGAGAACGGAGCGTCCTACCACTAACCGGCCTCGCGGCCCCTAGTACGGCCCCTAACTGGCTCGTGTTCGCTATGATCTACCCGAACGAACGGAGCGTCCAGTCACCCGTGGGCAAACCACCATTGACCAGTCGTCCGTAGAGTAGCTGTCCACGGAGTCCAGCCATCTACGGAATATTCGTGAGCCCAGGCTTCCAGATATGGGCTTCTGTTTCCAGCTAGCACCCGTCATAAGGCCTCCTTTGACAGCAGTCAAGAAAAGGAACCATACAAGGCAAGGAACAAGGCGGAGTCTTTTCAGTTCCTGAACCAAAGCGGTTCCTAGGCCTACCATAGCCCGATATCGAGTTGGTTTGAGGTTTCGGGTCCAACAATCCACCTAGCTTCAAGTGCCTTTCACAGGTAGACTGGCTTAAGGACTATAATGGGTCTTGGAAGCCGTGTTACCCGTGAGCTTTCACTTTTAACCCATGCGGATACACAGCTCACGGCCCATGCGGCTATAAATTGAGCAATAGAGAACAGGTGAGCCGTAGTCTCAAGAGCAATGGGGTTGTAGGCCGTCGGGGATGTGAGCCGTTTGGACAGAGGCAGCTGCAGCCGTTTCAACTGCCATAGGAGAAACGTCCGAGAAAGTTAACCGAACCCCGAAGGAGTGGTGCCCGGGACGCCCCCACAGAAAGCCGTCGGAGCTACGGGACCGACAATACTTGAGCAGATAGAGCTGCAGCCATATGGCCCCCCCCCATCGAAGCCATCACGGGTACCACAGCTAAAAGAAAACTCCAGAAAAAGCACACCGAAGTTTTCCATTCCAAATTGTCCGTACACGGGAACGTACGAGAAGAAGGAGAGAGCTGTGGTCGACGGAGTAGTCTTAGCGAAAGGACCGACAGCTTTTCCACCCATCACAGAGGCGATCCAAGAGTCCTGGCGTCCATGAATCGCGATGGACCCGTTCTCCTTAACGGAGTGTGCGACAGCGCCAAAACGCGATAAATTTGGAGATACTATACCCCAGTCGTTGTAGCAAAAGTCCCGAAATGAAAGGTCGGAGAGGGCTTGTATCATCAGAACAACTGCGGCAGCCGCTTGCGAGTCAGTTGCCCGATCCCATGGAGCAGTGCAAGGGACCTCTGCCAGGCGGACTCAACCTGGGGGTCACCATGGCCAATTGACAGTTCTAGCCCGCCAGGAGGAAAAATTTCCTTCCTACAGCGATCAGCGCGGAACCACCCGAGTACCGCTGCCCCCGGCCGCTGCCGAGGCCGCAACTGTGGCATAAGCACATTCCAAGGATATCAGCAGTAGGCCGACGACCACCGGTTTGAGCATTTCCAACGGAACTCACAGGACCGCAGTGTTCTCCCTCACAATCGGAGCCTACCTAGGCCAACGCTAGAGTAGGAACTCGTCCAGATGGCTCACCTCAACCTGTCCAGGGGTGTGTTCGTGAAACGCCCGTCAAAGTGGTCTTTGGTGCCTCTCCGGGATATTCCTTTGGGACCCTGGACCCAGACTCCGCTAAAGCATTTGGATCAGAGTAATTCAGCTGCTCTTATCTGGAGGATTACCTTCCTTGTGGCAGCTGCTTTTGCACTCTGAGGCTCACGTTCTTTGTTTTACCCTTGAAGCGACACTCTACAAGGGTAAAAAGAAGCTCCATCACCGAGATCGTATAATCTGCTGGGGGACTGTTTCCCCTCAAGTACAAGTTAGATAGCCCAGGGCTCTCCAGAGTACGGACTTTTTGCCATTCTTGTAGGGTCCATACTTCTTGGATAAGCAAGCACCGTGCTTAGCTTGCTTCAATTGGCTGGCCTCATCCTACGTGCGCGTAGTTATGCTTAGACAATAATAGTATGATCGTGATCACGATTGTGAGAGTGTTATCACCAAGCATGTGAAAATTTACCTTGTCCAAGCATAGCGGCCTACCCTAGGGCCAATCCCCAACGGAGGCAACGTTGGAAATAAACAATTGGTTTCCGAAAACTATGGGATGACCTTCCAGATCCTGTCAGGTCTGTCTTCTCCCTCCCTCTAGCTTACCAGTGTTTTTTTTCTGTGGTATTCAAGGTTTTTAAGGCATGACAGCAGGTTCATAGTTATGCTTGAAAGGTAGTATTCACGTGCTTAGTGATAACACTCCAACGATTGTGAGAGGGAAATCACACAGCAATAATGTAGTTTTATTCTGATTCAATTTTATTTTAGCACGTGACAGGTGCTTGCTTTGTTGCAGGCCAATGCGTTCCATCTAAAGCTGTCGATGGTGATTTGGACATTGGTTCTGACTCCTGTGTATATCTCAATCCTGTTCGTGAGTTGAACTCGTGCATTATTTTCTAATTTACCACAATGCATTCATTTGTTTTATATTTACGAGTCTATAATGAGTTGTACGACGGCTGTCTATAGTAAAATCTTGTTACAAACAGCCCTCCAAATTCGTATAAATTTGGACTAATTTACATAAGTAATAAACAAGTTAGTGAAGTCAGAATCGAGGAATTCCTTTAAATACATTCACAGAGGTTATGATTCAGCGCCTTTTAAACGATAGAGAAAACATCTTCAAACCTTCTTCCCCAGACTTCTTCATTTATAACCCTACTAATATACTACGTGAATAAAAAAAAAATGTGCAAGGATTGCAGATGACCTTGACCTTGATAAATTCACTCCATAATCTCATTTATTGATCTTCAAAAAGAATTTAATGTTCACACAAAATCTCACCCAATTAATCCTGATGTGTAAATGAAAGGGGTTTCATCACTAATCCAGTATAGATACAAGCTATGCCAATAAGGGACTAAACTCTTTACAATATCTTAACAATGAGAAGATCTTGTTTTCTTTCTTAATAATGAGAAGATCTTGTTTTCTTTCTTTCTTTTTTTCATTTCATTTCATTTTATTTCATTATTATTCGGACATAGAGTTTTCAAAAAATTCCACAGTAATAATTGCTCGCCGATCACCAATTGCGGCAGAGGGATTATGATCAAAGGGTCGCTGTTGAATCCCTTCCTTTTGTGCTGGTGAATGGATAAGCAGATTAAAATCGGATTGTGGAAGTCGATGTGCTTTCTTCTATCTCTTTCTTCCATGTGGTAACCAAGAAGGAATGCCGTATTCAAGAATTGGATGACATAAGCTGTGTTCACACGGGCGGAAGTAAGGGTGGCGTAAAGTGTGCAATAGCGCGAGTTGGATTAGCGCGCAGCGTATGTCCTACCGGGTCGGACCTTTTTTCAAGAACAAAGAAACAACTGGAATCTTGTTAGGCGAGATCGCGGATTCTAGGTTCTATAGTTTCTTTCAAGAATCTGGCTCTATGAAACATATAAACCATCTATTTGTTAAATTGCTGTACTTAAAATGGAATAAAATTCAACTAAAAAAACCCTGATTTTTGATGTAGCAAAACTGTAATATTTCTATATAACTTGTTTTACATATCGCCACTGGTTGGGAAAACCTCATGTAACTTAAGCAACCACATGTAAAAAGTGGGCCCCAGTTCTAAAACCTCATTATGCATTTTGGTCACATCGGGTTCTAGTTTGAGTTTCAAGCCAAATATGATAGTAAATCATACGGCAGTTTATTTCTGAATCTGAAGTAAATTTAGAAAGAAAAACCTTTCTTGTGCAAGGCACAAGCAAATTACAGCAAATTATTCCGTTTTTGGTGTCTCACGAAAATGTTACATATGAGGTTTTGTCATGTTACCGTTTTCACTACATGTGAGGTTTTGCTCTTAAAGTTTAAATGCACATGAGGTTTTTCCCGCCCAGCGACGATATTTCCTCTCATCTCAGCTTACCTAAATTAAATAACAGAATACAAAACAAAACCTATTAGCGCCAAGTGCGTACATTCATATAATACTGTAACCGACCTTACCCGAGCGTTAGGTAAATAAACTAAATACTGCTAAGACTAAGGGTACAAAGAAGGGGGTTTACGGTAGCGCGGACTTTGTACTCTTATATAGCAATCTGATCACAAAATAGAAAGGACTGATTGGACATGAATTCGTACCGTTGTCACACTTCTTTATTTGTAACTAGGAACTTGTAGCCTGACTCAGTCAGATTCGGATATACAGATTTTACACGTCTAGCTTGTTCTGTCTCTAAACTACTTCTCCCCCTTTACCACTTCTCTCTCTCATCACAACTTTTAGAATACGCCTAATTTTACCTTCTACAAATCTGATTGGTTGGCCAGAGGCGCGCGGCGCTAGCCAAAACAGTAGAACTGAAATTGCGCGCTTTAGCGTACGGGGAGCGCGCGGGTCCGAGAGGGAACGCTCCTCTCGGAGGGAAACCTCCTCCCAGAGGGAGGGAAACTTCCTCCCAGAGGGAGGGAAACTCCCTCCCAGAGGGAGAGGGAGGGAAACTTCCTCCGAGAGGGAGGAGGAGGCAATTCTCCTCCCAAATTAGACGAAGGAGAGCGCGGTTTAAGGAGGCACCTGGAGAATAAGCGCTGACCGGGCGTCTGGCCTCCAACCACTGACGGGTACATGACTGCATGTTCTATATATAAATACTGAGTGTGACAGTCGTGGGTCCGTCCACGTATATCTGTGGGTCCGTCAACAACTTATCCCCACATCAGTTGGAAACACTCCTGGTTTCAAACAATCGAGACCTCGGCTGAACAACCTGAAGATTTGACGGCATGACATACGACCTTTACAATAATAATAATTATAATAATAAATAATAACAATATAACTACCATAAATAATAATTCAAGTTGAAATAGTATTTTAAAAAAAACTTTATTGATACATTGCAGGTGGATTATTTTGAATAAATCCTAATTTTGCAGGACAAGCGTGCGCCGTACAATAGCGAGAAGAAGCTGTTGTTGCTATTCAATTTACACATCATGGAACACTGTTGTATAATCTTATTACGGTCCTATATCAGTCGTTTTGTGTCCTGTCTGTAACATAGACCATTTATTAGAATCAGAAGTATATGTATTCTATTATCAGACGGTCTTAAAATGCATTATTGTGATTCAGTGTGAAAGCCAGTAAATCCATATAATCTAAGCTGGTTGTCTAACCATGTTAGGGGTTCCACCACCTCGCATGAAGGACTAAAACACCTTGATGATGTACACACTGTTATGTGGAATGGAACAACAAGGATGGCCAGCAGAAGAAACAAAGATTTTCTCATGTTGATATTGTAAGGTTACTTTCAATTCTTTAGACCAAGATAATGGATCACAGGTCATGACGCGTGCACGGGTGTAACAAACAAAACGGAAGGCTAATTTACATCATACGGTTGCCGCTTGCTTTGGATTCTATATACATGTATTTAAAGATATCTAGTGCTACAAATTGTACACATTTACAATACTTGTCTGTACACATTAATAATTTGCTAAACATATAAAAAATACTAATTTACAAAAGTGTTGAAGTGCACATTCTTTCATCTATTCCCATATTGTTACAACCAATTTGTGAAAACGCAAGTCACTATACCTATGTACAATAAAATGGTAGAGCATAACCATGTTCTCTTTATCAAACGGAGTATTATCATGTTAGGTAAATGCATTCTATCTATTTTAATTGCATTTACAGAAATAAACTAATAAAATCTGGCGGCTATGCATGGAACTGCTCCTCAACAACTCAGTTTCACTGTTTATAAGGTTGCATTAAATTGGCCAAATTCAAATTCAATCCCTGAGTCACTTCAACTTTACTTTAATTTGCATACCTCGAAAGTTGTAGGTTATACCAGATGTTATACATATAGTGCAGAAAACACTGTTAGGATAGAAGCTCAAAAGATTCGTCATGAGGCGCATTTGATCAAACAAACAACCACAGGCCCAGAGAGGACTGACTATCTACATGTTGAGGGGCAGGATAATACGCCTTGTGATTCTGCCAGTTAGCGCAGACAAGATAGATTCTCTCGAGCAATATTTTTTGCGTGTGTGCTTTGCATGTGAATTTCTTAATTATATAATCGTCCACGAACGAGACCATTGAACCCGAAGGGTTTAAATTCCCTACATGTTTATTCAATCATTTATATATACTAACCCCCATATTCATACAACCATTGAGGCATTATGCTCCTGTGTTTATAAAATTTACCTCAAAGATAGAAATGTGCTCTCGTCATCCAAAATAGAAAATATATCAAAGTGCGTATACAGTTCATCAGAATTCACTCATCCATGTGGTACACAATATTTACTGCGTGTACACACGTGTACGTTATCCATCGTAACCATATAAAATGTACAACAAAAAAAACTAGATGACCATTTTGAGTCTTTTACTACATAAAAAAGGTCATTTTTTTACTTGTACGGTAATGGTGTGAGATATTCAAAAAATATACGAAGTTAGACTCAGTTTACCAATCCTGCTCCATGACAAGTTGCATAAGGCATTTCACGCGTCACGCATTTAGGTTTACATAACTTCACTAAGTCCGAAATATTTATTTTATACATGTTAGCAGAAGTCCAAATTATATTTACTGTGGCCCGAGCTCAAATTATCGGTGATATCAACACACATTGGCGCTTGCAACTTAACAAAAAGCAAACATTTACAAACAATGGTTATTTGAGTGAATTTGTACAAAATATGTGTATTTCAAGAAGGTATTTACAATTAATTATGGAATACTTTAAGTCTTTATGTAATATATCACGATCTAAGGAGAAAGAAAACCTGGATTGCGAAACTGCGTGTGTCATTCTCCCTCTCTGAGTCAGTGGTACAAATTCTAAGACACTGAGGATGGTCATCCACCCTACAGTCGAGAGTTGGTAAGGGTTAGCCCGGCGGCTGCGAAGCTGCAATTGTAAGGGCTGTCCAGAACTTCAGGGTCTCCTCCCGCGGACAGGTCATTGTACTGCTGTTGCAGACCTTTTCAGTGAGGTCTAGTAGATCGGACACCCTGCGCCATTTCCTGGGTACCTTCACGTCGTACCTTTTGCGTGTCTGGGAGGTAGAATGCAGCGGTAATTGTCCCCCCCCGAAATGTATTCCGCCAAATCACCATCTGGGAATTGCCCCTCATTCTTTGTCATCTCTCGTAGGGCGACAACGTCTTAGCAGCCCATAGACGGTGTGATGGGGACAAATCCTGCCATCCGCGTGGTGGCCACTCAAGTTCTCCTGTATTGACGGGGATCCGCCTTGTCTCTGCACCGATCCAGTTTACTCCGACCCAGCTGGTAGTATTGTAGCAACCATACTTTGGCTACTCGCTGGCGAGAGGTTCAGGTGCTGCTCCTGAGGCGTATGGACTACGCGCCGTACCTTCTGGTGTGCTCTCCACTTGGTTAGCCTTCTCGCACTTCACGGATTCGGCACACGTGTGATGGTGAGATCCTTTAAAGTACGTGCCCTCTTATATCACCAGGGTTAATGCCGATCATGTCAGGTCAGAACCCTCTTCCATATAGAGAGTGGCTTTGTCACTCTGCACCCACTCTCCCACATTGGCTTTATTTTCACATTGAGACGACGTTTCTGCTGTCCAACAGCCTAGCCTGAGCATAGAATAGGCCTTGGCGGAGGCTCCACCAAATACTGGTTTCAGGCCAATCTGATAGACTCCAGTGCTGCTGTAGGATTGGTAGATGATTTCAACGATTGGGCAGGCGTCCATCTCCCCATGATGTTATTGTAGCGTTAAGCTATCACTAAAGTTCTTGACAGCTTCTGGGTACTCTCCAACTTGTCAGTGTATGATTTGTGGTCCGCCCTATTGTCATGGGGTACGTCATGTACCGGCAGCTTGTCATTTGGCGAGTTGGCGAAAAGGGTGTCCAGGGTAGTCGCCTCTCCCTCATGGCTGCTTGTGATGTAGTCCCGTATCTGCGGGTCATAGAGGCGAACTCTTCCATCCAGTACTGTTGATTGTTCCTTACGACGTTAACGGTGGATTGACCCCGTGGTCCTCTTTGTTTGAGGGTCTTGCGCTGGAGGCCTGGGGCCTTCCCTGCCTTGCTCCCTGTTGGATGGAGAAAATCACATCTTTGTAGCCTCAGTCTCCATCACTCCATCTCCATTGATAGATCTGGCCTCTGTCAGAGCGCAGTCGCTGGTGTCTAAAGCAAGTTAGAGTTTATAGCAGCAAGTTCTCTCCAACTTTTCCAGAAGCACTGCTAACGTTCTTTTGTGTGATTCACTGCTGGCCTTGCCATAGTGGGTCCATACAGACTGGATTGTCCCATACCGCGTAAGCGGAAATGTCCGTAATTGGGTTCTGGTTTTCAGGGGGGTGACGGTTCTTAAATGTCTGGACGTGTCAGATCTCCTTGAATGTGAATGTCGTTGCCAGGAGGCAGACCGTCTCTAGCGCATATGAGTGTCTTTAGATGCTGCTGTCAGCCTGCTGCAGGTGGATGTTGTCACATGTTGCAGGAAGCACCTGTCCACTTGCAAATGTAGCGATGAGTACCTTCGTCATCGTGACTAGTTGTCCAAAACTCCATCTCGGTCACTCAGTGCCCTATAGACGTCAGACAAAAAAATGGGAACGGACTCTAACTATGCATGTTGTGACTGCTTCGCTCCGGTTTGTTTTCATCAAGGCTTAAAATAAAGTCGCATTTATTTTTTTTGAAACAATTTCTATTTACGAAATCTTGAAGAAGACTAGGTGAGAATAATGGGACTATGTGTTTCCATGTGGCTTTTGTTAAGAGGTAGGGTAAATTCTCTCTATTAATTGCACCACCCCATCTCCAAATGCCGCATGTCCTCACCCGGAGTCGAAGTATATAAGCTAAACACAATAACATTAACAAAGAAGACGTCCGACACCACTTTACACGACCGCGCCGCTCTGGTCATTCTGCCCTCATACGTTAGGTGGTTCGAATGCTTGTTTGTAATGCGCACGCGTACCCTCGTACGCTATTTAACACTATTTCTATGTATTTTCTACCTTATTTCGGCAGATTTGTTTTCTTTAACTCAATAAATGCTGTCTCATTTAGTTTCACCTTCAAAGACGACTTTAACAATTTTTTCTGTTTGATTTTCAAAGTTTGCTACCGTGCAGAAGATACAAAATGGCGAACCCATATACGGGTCGTATTTTTTCGGTTGCTATAGAGCATGCCCGATAGAGGGGGGCGTATTTAATTGCAGGCGTTTGTTCGGGCTCCTACAATGTCAGCCATGTTTGTACAACCACTGGTTGTCTCTTCTGTTTTTCGTCTATTATACCTGTATGTGTTTTTAACTCAATTAAACGATTGCTTCATGTATAAAATCAAAAGTAGAATATTTTTCCGTTTGTTCCTGCTTTTAGTTTTCTTCTTTCACTTCTACATGTTTTCTTTTCCAGGGTGATCACCTTTAAGCAAACACAAAATCTTTTGTTTCGTCGGCGCCGACTATTCTAATTCTTTCATACACAATCACTCACGGACCCGGATATTTTTATTTCTTATCTACCACTTGTTGAAACTCAAATCAGACTATATATCGCACATTTCAAGCAGGTTTATCAGTCCCTGTTGTTTATTTTATTTTATTATCTACAACACTCGTACAGCTTATTTATAACAACTTTGAAGCTATTAGTTTTGTTTAGGCTTGAACCATTTTGGCGCTTCTCGACCTCTTATGGTTTTCAACCTGTTTAGTTGAACTTCTTTGCTTTTGTTCTTGGGTGCTTCTGGATTTGATCCAAAGATCGGTCGATCTTTGAATAATGATGATGCGGCCCTTTCCAGTAGACGTTGTTTGGACAGAACCCCCCCGCGCTTCTTTGAAGGGTCCCAGAGCCAAACTGGTTGGCCTTCCAGTCAACCAGCTTTGCACTGTCTCTCTTATCGATAATACTGCTTTGGTATTTGCGGCTTTGCCTGTGGTTTCCTGGCTATTTCATGAGCCTTCTACCTTCTTTCTTGCCAGGTGTCTACATACTCCTCGGATCGCTTGGGTCCCTGTCCTCTTCGGACGGTGTAGGTACTCCACGGGCCGTAGGGTGTCGGTTGACGTCCCCCTCCCGAACCTGAGTTGGTTTGTGAAAACAGTACGCTTTCTTGTATCCGAGGCTCGATAACACGCCTCATAACAAAGGGAGGTGCGGTCCAGTCTTTTGTTCTTCTTGTGCATACTGGTCAAGGCATCGGATTAAGCGTACGGTTATAACGTTCAACGAGTCCGTCACTAATTGGGTGCAAGGTCCAGTCGTTCTGTTTTCTCAAGCCCCAGCTTTTTCAACAATCATGTCCTTATATAACCGTGATTCAAAATTGCTTTCCCTGATCGCTGTGTATTTGGAGGGAACTCCGCACCGACAAACCACTTCCTCCACCAAGGCGTGCTATTGTCGCCGCTGTCTGTCTGGTAATGCAAACGCTTCTACCCATTTGCTGAAATCGTCTGGCACCACCAATTGTAATTTAACCTTGCCCCTCTCTGATTCTTGTTAATGGTCCACTACATCGACATCCATTTAGCCCCTTCTTCTCCATGTGTTCTCCAACCATATACTGACAGTTTGCTTTGTGCTTGTTTTCGTCTCGGGTTTCCTCCTCGCTGCACATTTATCACATCGCGGCAGTACTTTCTGACTCGTTTTTTAAGACCAACCCAGTAGAAGTTTTGGGAATTTTCATCATGGTTCTAGACGGACCTAGGTGACCAGCTGTAGGGGCGTCATGGAAATTCCAAAGGACTTCTTTCTGTCTGCCTTACATTCCGGACGACAGTTGCCAGTAGTGTGTGTCAATATTTCTTCCACAAACCCTTTCTTAAAGTAACACACCAATCATCTTCAGCAGACGTTCCCATTTCGCCATAGCGCTTTTCAAACGGCATGAGTAGGCCGGAATTTCCGGCACTTCGGCCGTTCTTTGCCATCCTCTAGGCTCTGAGAATTGGTTCCAGATCTGGGTCGGCTTCTTGTGCTGCCCCTTATCTGTTATGGTTTTCCCATCCTTTTCCAGCCAGCCTTGTCGTGGTCTGAATTCTGCATAAGTCTCTTTGCGTTGTCCTCTAGGACCTATTCTCACCAAGTCGATACGTTTATCTGGTTGGTGTTGAGCTCTTGATTTTTGTCTACAGCGGACCCGTGGTTCATCAGAGCGCCCGCATTGTGAACAGGGGCGTCGTGAGAGAGAAGCATCAGCATTCACGGGACCGCTTCCCCGGACTATTTGAAGAGTGGATATCAAAAGTCTGATATGCTCCTATCGCATCCGCCATCTGTCCTTCGGCTCTTTGATATTCCGGCATGATTGACAGCTGAAATTGTCAGTTTTCTCGTTCAATTGCCGTCCTACCGTACAGTAGTGTTTGAATTTCTTCAGAGCAGTTATTACGGCTAGCATCTCTCTACGATTACGCGTTCGCTGTTCTGCTCGACTGAGGGATTTGCTCATGTCCCGATCACCTTTCTTTTCTTTCTTCTCCCCTCCTGTCCTTGTGAAAGGACGCGGCTCCAATGCTTTATATCTCGATGCGTCCGTCTCGAGTATATATTGGCCTTCAGCTTGTTATATGCCAGGATGGGGGTTGTTGTTAGTGCCTCTTTCAGAGTATCGAATGCTCTTTGGACATTCCGGAGATCCATCGCCAGAGGCTCCCGTCTCGTGAGTTTGTGCAGGGGACGCCGCTATCGTGCCAAATTTACGGACAAAACGCCTGTAGTACCTACTGCTATTCCTAAGAAGCGACGTGTTGTTTTGTTTGGCATTCATTGGTTTACTGGCCAGTCTTTAAACCGCCCTCTATCTGATGGGTCTGTCTTGACTCCGTCAGTAGACACGACATGTCCAAGGAAGAGTAAACAATCTTTCTGGAAGAAAGAGCATTTGTCGGGGCGAAGCTTTCAATCAATGCCTTCATTTTGGAGTCTTTCGAAAATGTGAGACAGTCTCGTCAAGCACATATCCACCTATTGGCCAAAGCCAGATGACTTCATCAATGTAGACTAAGCATTCTTCCCATTGAAGACATCTCAACACTGTCTCACATCAGTCTTTTTCGAAACGTTGCTGGTTGCGTTGATAAGGCCCGAATGGCACACAAAAAAAAAACAAAAAAAAAAAAAACACAAAAATTGTAATTGAAATGGAATAGCCCCATTTCGATTTGCAATGCGTCTTTTCTTTGTCTCTGGGTCCCATTTCTACGCTGCCATAGCCAGAACAGTAATCCATCGTGCGAACCATTTGGGCACGCGCTAGAGAGTCGGGAGATTCATCGAAATTCGATGGATAGATAGGCGTCCGGGACTGAGAACATTATGTTCTGTAGTCAACACCGACGCGTTCTTTTTGTATAATCCGACGTTGATTCCCATGGACTCGAAGCTCAGGCTCGATGCTCTTCCATGTCCAGCATCTTCTCTCTTCTTGCTTCTGCTGTTCTCCTTTCAATCGGTTGTCGTCTGGGTGCTTGCTTTATTGATGGTGTTCCCAGTATTTATTTTATGTTTTAGCCAAGGAATTCCGCAACCAAGTGTCTTCTTTGATGTGGCAAAAACAGTTTGATGTTGTTCAGAAGTGTTGCCAGTCGACGTTTTGCTTCATCTGACACACCGTCGAACTTCTCTGAAATAAGTTCTATCAACTGATTGGGACATTAGGCGATGTTTGACCCCTGTTATCAAGGTTGGAGACTGACCTTACATTCGTATGTGCGTGTGTCTCGTCGTCATTTCTTGATTTATTTTGTTGATGTTGTACAATTGTTGAGTGTTTTGCTGTTGTCGACATTGTCCTAGAAATGGACTCGCATTGACCCTGGTATACCTGTTGGTAATTTTACTCTGAATCTCCCAGTCATTACTTGTAGCAGCTGTTTCTGGCGTCTTTGTCTGCGATGATACCTCTGGCCATTAGAACTTGTTTTTGCTGGACAACGTATCTTTGTGGTTCGATTACTGCTATATCTCGTAACTTTCCTGATTGACAGATTTTAACGGGTACTATTTTTCGTGAGTTCGGGGGTATAGTAGTGCATTGTCGGACTTCCACTCTAGATACTGTTTCTATGTCGTCATGTGTCCAAAGTGGTATTTCTTCACCGTCCATCTTCAATATCTTGGTGCCGACTTATGATGACGCAACAGTTATTGCCCGGTAGAAAATTGCTCCTAGTATAGCAGCATCCGTGGAAATATCACTACTATAATCCCTTTGTCTAACCGACCTTGCCGAAAGTAATACAGTTGTCATCTTGCCTTAAAAAGTCTATTACTTCTAACCGCATTTACGTTGTAACAAGTACGTTCTGTCGGTTCCAAGCGGGGTTTGGCGTGTTTTCGTTAATTTTCTGGAAAGTTTCTGTAAAGTCATCGTAACCGTGGCCCCAGTATCACCAGAATCACATAACCATGCACCCTGCCTGTAACGTAAAATCTGTAGTCATCCATTGTCTTCTTGTACTGTAGTTTTATTTTCTTATTTCTTTTCTTACAAAGTTGGTGATTTTCCACCGCGCTCCCTACATGACAAACGGATGGGTAATCGTTTCCCTTTTCCCGGCCTGTCTGTGTTGTTTCTCCTATGGTCCCTGCCACCTTGAATTTGATGACGTCGCCTGGGCTGTCTATTTTGGACAACGTACCGCATGTGTCCTTTTGTCCCATTCATAGCAAACTCTGTCGTCTGCTTGACGCCTCTCGGTCAAATCTTTCTGGTATGCCCAAGCTCCCGCATTCCGAACATGTGATATCACGAATCGGTGTTCTTCTTTCTTCCGTTCCTGTCGTTGTTCTGATCTTGATGGAAATGATTAGGTGGAGCTCTTTATCATCGAAATGTAACTCTCTTCATGTTTTGCCGTGTTGTTAGATGTCTGTTGTCTTCGTTCCACGTATTCAGGATGTCTTCAGGTTTCGTTCACTCGTTGTTCAATGTCGCTTTTTTTCTTGGAACTTGTAGCTTACTCAGTCAGATTCGGATATACAGATTTTTTACACACGTCTAGCTTGTTCTGTCCAAAATACTTCTCCCCTTTACTTTACCACTTCTCTCTCTCACACAACTTTAGAATAGCTAATTGATTTACCTCTACAAATCTTGGATTGGTTGGCCAGGGGCGCGCGGCGCTAGCCAAACAGTAGACTGAATTGCGCGCTTATGCGTACGGGGGAGCGCGCGTGTCCGAGAGGTCACTCTCCTCTCGGGGGACCCCTCCCAGAGGGAAGGAAACTTCCTCCCAGAGGGAGGGAAACTCCCTCACAGAGGGAGAGGAGGGAACTTCCTCCGAGAGGGAGGAGGAGGCAGTTCTCCTCCCAAATTAGACGAAGGAGAGCGCGATAAGCCGCACCTTAGCATAATCGCCTGGACGGGCGGTCTGGCTCCCCAACACTTGACGGTACATGACGCGACTGTTTCTATTATATTAATATGGATGTGACAGTCGGGTCCGTCCACAGATATATCTGTGGGTCCGTCACAATACCAATAATAATGAAGCTGTTCGAGGAGAATACTGAACGAAAAATTGTAATGATTTTGATGATTGTGGGGGAAACAAGAACGACCGATTTAATATGATCTTCCGAAGGTGGGGGTCAATAATTCCATGAATATAAACATGCAGATGCAGGTCCCATACCGCCTATTAAGGCGTTTATTTTTATTTTTTCCTCATTTTTATTTTTTTTATTTTGCTTTTTAGTATTTTATTTGTATTTATTTTATAATGAATCCGTTTATATTTGAATTTGGGTGTTGTATTTTTCCTATTTTTTAAAATTGGTTTATTTCTATTAATCCCCGTTATTTGAATTTTAGGTATGTTTTTTGTGAATTTTTTTTAATGCACAATAGGTCCCATGCCTCCTGATGTTCCGTCTGTTCAAGAATGTACCCAAAACTGGCCCCTGAATGTAGACCGTTCAGTTGCTACAGGTCATTGCTTCAAAAAAATGCTTCTTAATCATACCCTTGGGAAACTAATTTTATGTTAATAGCTAATCTACATGTTTAAACACAGACATATCTTGTATTTATGGGTGGTTAACAAAATACAAGTCATTTTTCCCAATGAAGTTTTAAAAATCCAAGAATTGCAAAGGTACATAATTAAAATTGTCAGTTAGCGCATAAGAATAAATGATTTTGGTAATGTTATTTACTTATAATAACTTACATATGCCTATAGGCGCAACGTATAATTTAAAAATAAAGTTATAAGGTCCTTGGATCCCAGACCGCCAAAACACATTTTCAAAAGGCTATTCAAACGAAACTCCTCCACCTGCCAGAGTACTTTAGGATATTAAAAATGAGTGAAGAAAATCAGCAATATTGATTAATTTAGAATTGGGCCGTAACAATGACTTTCATGCCGGCCACAAAGTGCCCATTTTGCTTTGCCATTTTCTTCATCAACGTTTTTTGTTATTTGAGAATAGACCGAATTAACGAAATATAGCAATAAATTTGGTGTTTGATACAGTCTAGAATTATTCATGGTACCTATTCATGGATTTTGAAACTCCGGCTTTTCTTTTCCTTATAAACATTTTGGATATTTTAAGCTTATCCAAGCTTTGAACTCCTGACTCGTTTCAAACCTTGGACATTCAGGTTTGAGCTGGGATCAAAAGCAAGGAAAGGCTTTAGAACCTAGGAAAACAACAACAACAAAACAACAACAACACAACAACAACACAACAAAACAACACAACAAAAAACCAAAACAACAACAAAGCAACACGACAAAACAACAACACAACAAAACAGCAACACAACAATAAACACAGCACAATAACAACAAAACAGCAACACAACAAAACACACAAAACAACACAACAAAACAATACAATAAAACAACAACATAACAAAACAACACAACACAACAAAACACAACAACACACGAAAACAATACAATAAAACAACAACAAAACAGTAAAGACCCTTTGTTGACAGGCAAGTAACGCTAAAAATAGGGTTTTTTTTGAAAATTTTAACTTCAAAAACTGCTATCTACGGTAGAAACTATGATCATAATTTTAAACCTATTCGTGGAATGCTTCACCTTGATTCGAAGGTGGCATGGCATACATCATGTAAGGCATACATGCTGTGTTCTGTATATCAATTTGCCAAGAAAATGTTTTTTGATCATTCAAGAAAAATCATATTAAAATGTTTAAAACTTTATATTGTTTCACATAATAAGCATTTAAAATTAAGTGATGGCGGGGGGGGGGGGATTCCTATGGACCCCGATTTTTTCGCGATGGCTGAGTTATGGATGAGATTTCTTTCGTCGTATTTTTGGTTATTATCTGACTTTCAACTACGTTTTTGCATACAAAAATACAAATCGCCAGTACCTTTTATGAGTTAAAGGTGCAACAAGAGATTTTGGGACATCCATATATTGTGTCATATGTAGTGATTTCATATAGTTATAGATTACTTAACTGGTATTTGGCATCAAAAATGCCTTAAAAGTGAAAAAAAAGCGATTTTCATTTGCTTAATTGCAATATAAACCATATGCTGAATTAGTATTATTTTGCTCTTATAGTAAATTAGAAATTTCAATTTTTTTTTACCAAAGAATAATTCTCAACATCCTTTCACATGGGGCTATATTTGATAGAAAGCTTTACATTAGTGTAAAATCAGAAGTTGTACAGTTTTTGGGACACATGTTATGTGAAATCTCTCGTTAAACCTTTAATTAGTGGGAGTCCCACCCCTCCTTGGGCACCAGCGGAAATCGTCTGAAAATCTATGAACTGTAGTCAAATATGTTTTACTAGTATGTGTGCACTCATAAATGTAAGTAAAGAATTATCATTAAAAAGAATTAACTCATTATCTGATTACAATTTCCCCGCTAACCTTGCAAAATGCCATGTAAACATTTATCTTTTATATTTTGCAACACCCATAAAAATACAGAATTGCATAAAATAGCAAGTTTTGTGTTCAATATATAAATATAGGTCTTTTAAGGTATATATCAAAAATCAATCTTCAAATTGCATGATGTAAGTGCAAGGCTCATTAGCATTTTCCGTCGTTTTGCCTATTTTATGTACTGCCCAAAATAATAAAATACTTTATTACCGATTTGGTATTGTCTCATGATCCTTTACATCTGGTATAAATTTTGTGCAAAAGTTTCTTCGTAAAAGTGGTTTCCGTTCGGGGTGCCATCGACTCCCCAACCCCTTGGGCACTAACGAGATTTCCTGGATCACTTAAAGATGCACTACCCGATCCTCAATATCGACTCATCCTTTCACACCGTCAAACCTGATATTTTAGTGCCATTAGAACCTTAAGCGACCTTTCCCATCATGATGCTACAGGCTAAAAATTGGTTTATTTACGGTTTGGAAAATATTTTGTACTGTAATTTATTGTAATACACACAGTTACCGCTCACATTAAAATGGTATGTCAGATTCAAATGAAATTTTAGAATTAAACTAGTCATGCAAGAAACATGACAACAAGGCGGCATGGTGACCACTTAATGTGCCCTTTAAGTGACCTTTGACCCTGTAACTTGACCAATATGTCACAAATGTCATTAAATGTATTTTTACGTGTTAACAACGTTATGAGGAACGTTATCATTGAGTTTCAACCAAATCCAAGCATGTCAGGGATTTGACCTTTGCACCTCTATAACGTATAGGGTCAACTGTTATTGTTCTGTAATTTACGATATCGCTGAGATTATTCCTGTCAAATTCAGTTCAATCGGAGCTTGTTTGAAATTTTGACTTGACCTTGAACTGACCTTGGGTCGAGACGATCCATAGACCCTCTTCTATACTATTAATGTTACATCACTCTAGTAATAACGGGCTTATCTGTCCTATATAGGTGAGATTAATCAAATTTGGTCTTATTTTAGATGTTTTGGCAAAATTGACCTTTTGGACCCCCTTAATGAACTTTGATCCCGGTATAAAAAAACCTCGTGTTACACAGCACAATGCATTGTTCTAATGCAAATAAAAAAATTTACTATGCTTAGTTCGGGAGATAAAATTGTTGAAATTATTTACCTTAAAACCGGAATGCTTTAAATGACCTTGACCAATCCAAATAAAAAATACCGCATGACACCAGGTAACATGAATGCATATCGGCAAGTTAAAGGCTAACTCAGAGATTCCCGTTGAGGGCGCCCTAAATTTTAAACAAATTGTGTTTTATTACCTGGACATAATCTTGTCCATAGACAAGGACACTTTATATTACTAGAGTTGCTAACGCGATGTTACACTTTAAGGCGAGTCAAAGAGACGTTATCTGGGAAATCAGTGAAAATCCAGAGTGCGCAGATTATTCCAATGTAGTTGCCTACGTTAACCACCAAGGAGGCACAAGGAGTATCCCATGGTACTATTTTATCCGCCACCTCACTTGGTGCCAGAATCCATTTTATTACCTGAAGGCGGAACATCGCCCTGGAGTTATCAACTATTTCAGACAGTTTTTTCCAGGGGAAGTCAGCCAAAATGATAGCTGTACTCGGAATCTAATGTGGAGTGGCATTTCAACAGTGATATTTACCAGATGATTTTTTAGCTTACACAGGGCCATAGTCGATCTGTTTGCAAGCCAGACTATTTCAAAATCCCAACATACTGAAAGTATGAAAAGTGGCTGGCGGACGAGAAAGCTGGGTGAGAGACTGCTTTATTATAAGTTTGGGTAATATGATTGCTAAATTTCTGGCAAAGTTTTAGCAATCAAGGTCAGCCGGATGCGCTTTAGCCCCTTTTTGGTGGCACGTAAGTTTGGATTTTAAAGCTGAGTCGGTTTATTAGAGGATCATCCGAGACGGACTCCTGTAAGGCAAAACTGCTGTTAAATTAGAAAATGATAGAGTGACGCTTCTAGGTTAAAATCTATTTTGACGGTGTAGCCTTTCTCAACCTCGCCCTCTAATGCAGCGGATGCCAGAAGGAGTCAACCTCAATTATCTACTATAGTAGACTTCGACGATTCTACGTCTGGTGGAAGAAATTCTAAGTTGATCCACAGACAGCTTCTGTTGGCGACGTGACTAAGTCGGACTTGGATCTAGCGTGTACATCACCATCTGGCTCGATCATTCCTGTACATCCACCCTCTGCAAAAAATATTAATGAAATGAGGGCGCTATGATGTAACATTGAAACCAGAAATACTTTACCATTTTCCGAAGAAAGAGCCGATCCGTGAAAGGTTTGCATCGAATCCGAGTGCGTGCAAGTAAGTTGGCGGAATGTAAGACCCTAAAAAGTTGAAAACTGCCGACAAAACCAATGCAGATCCAGAGTCCGGCGATTGTTCTGTAATTCTCAAACATAGACAAATAGGAAATCTTATTGTGTCTGATTTATACTAGCCAAAACACAGTCACTAGATTTTATACCTCGGCCACAGTTCTTCCAGACCCCCCTAGCGTTAATGGTGATCCTGAGAATAAACATCGGTGTCCAGTGGAGCACTTCGAGATTTTTACTCATCTCTACCTTCTTAAGAAGATCTATGGATTCCTTAATTTCTGACCAACTTTTTTTCTGACTTACCTAAATAGCAGCAAGCAAAATTATCACGCTGGGTCACATTCCTCGATCATCTTGGACGCTTTTAAAGTGAAAGCCTCGTCACGGGTCTGCTAACATCCCATCAACCCGCATGTTATGAAAAATTTGAGTTAGGCAAACATCTTGGGTTTTCACTTAGGAGTGAACTTACTGTCATTATGGAAGCAGCAGGATGGAGGACGCATACAACGTTCCTGAATGTGTGTATGAAAGACGTCCATACCAGTTATAAAATTGTGACCAAAACATCCTGTCAGCAAGCAGCCAGAGTAGAGGAAGGATGCTAAGCATCATTTTACCATTATGCTCATAAGGGGGGAATGCCGGTATATATACAATGTTATGCTTCGAACATAAGAGGTGTATATGCTATCATGATATAAGTATATGGATGTACATTGGGGCAAAATTATTTCAGCTTCCATAGAAATCACATGGCGTGAAACCCGTAGCAACTGAGACTACCGGCTCCACTTCCTCCACCTAGTGACCAGTGTGGCAGTCATGCACTAGTTGGATCATTTCGTAATGTATAAAATGGATAAAATAGAATATACTCACCAAAGGTACAAAAATGAGCAAAGGATCATGGATGCCAGTGGCGATAGTGATGGGCGTACCGATCCTGGCGTGGGACCGCTGCGAGGCATGGGCGCACCGAAATTTTTAATGTGGCATAAGGGGTGTCTGATGGCTTTTTTGACATTCTTAACATGATCACCCCCATTCACTATGAGTTAAAATATGCTCATCCACCAAGAACACAGTTCAGTAGGTTGTACTTGTACATACATTGACATGAACTAACCTTGTGTGATCTGGGTATCGTATATCATGCCCCAAAACCAGGGGTGTATTTTCTAAATATATTGGTGAATGAAAGCTACTAAACTGTGCCAAGGGAATTGAGATTTTACTAACTCTAGTGATTTTAAATTAGAGGTGATAATGAGACCTGAGTACTTGTGACTGTGAACAACACCCAAAGGTGAATTGAGAAAGTTCCCGATAAGTGGGATCCAAGCGCCCAGCACAAGTTCTTCTGGATAACCTCATGATTTTACACTTGTCAGGACTTTAGAATTATTCATGGTACCTTACACTCAGGATTTAACACTTGTTGAGTGACATTTTGTTGGATTGACACCACTGAACAATATTATTGAGATCACTTTGAATGATGTTGACATCATCGACTGAACGAAGGGGCCTGTAGAGAAGGGTGTCATCAGCATACTGCGGGAGAGGTAATTGAACGTAATTCGGCAGATCTAATACAAATAAGTTAAACAAGAGAGTTGTACATGAGGGGCCAGATATAAAACCATGTTGTTGAGGAGATATAAGCCCGCGAGTATACATGAAATCAACAATGTTACTGGTAACAACACGCTCAAGTGTAGCACCGCAAAGTGTAGCAACAACGCAAAGTGTAGCAATGTTGTTACGTTTTGCGTTAACTCCTCAAAAAGGGGCAACTCAACGCAAAACGTAACAACTTTTCTGTAAGACCAAAAATTAACTATTTTGGTTCAAAGTGGTCAAAATAATGATTTTAAAACAAAAGTGGACACGTTGGTTGGTTCCCAGGGGGTTTCTGGATGGTTCCCGGATTCATGGGCTCCTTCGTGTATAAATGGCTGTTGAGCATTGCCTGGAACCCAAATCGGCTATTTTGGTTCAAATGGTAAAAAAATTGCTCGATATATGTGATTCTGATTTGTCCTGGAAATCTATTATGTATTCACTACCTAAGGGAGTGTTAAAATTTGCCATCAACGCCTCCATAGATTCCTTGCCATCTTTCACCAATTTGAAAAGATGGGGCAAAAGGCTACTGGACAGCTGCCCTCTTTGTAAAGGGAAAGGCACTCTTTTGCACATCTTAAATAATTGTCAGAATATGTTGGACAGGTATCTATGGAGACACAATAATCTCATCCGTATTTTTCTTTCCACGTTTCAACAATCAGAATTCTTTAAAAAAAATTCCAGTATTCAGATATATGCCGATTTGGAAAATTACACCATTGGAGGGGGGACCATACCACCAAGTATTATTTCTACGTCACAGAAACCGGACATTGTGATATATTGGCCTACTGACAGACGGGTCACTCTCTTTGAGTTGTCGGTGCCATTTGAGCCTAACATCAAAAAGGCTCATGGTACCAAACTTGATCGGTACGCTTCCCTGTTTCTGACATCACTGAAGCCGGTTTTTGCTGCTCACTTGTTGCCGTTGAAATAGGCTCACGGGGTTTAATTGACACCGACAACAAAAACAGTCTGACTCGCCTGTCAAAAGACCTTCAAATCCCTGTTAAATTCTCTGAGCTCAAAAACCCAGCTGATTAAATCAGTGCTCATGTCTTCCTATTCCATCTTCATTGCTAGACATGAGCCATCCTGGAATGTTAATGAAATTATTTAATCTTCCCTTCCGCCATGTTTTTTTTTTTCCCTTTTTTTTTCTCGTCTGATTCTATTTATTTGTTCTTTGTCTTACCCTGCCTGCAATCGGCATGGATTGCAGTTGATCTTGGCTTTGTATGTTGTTTTTCTTTATGGTTAATAAAGATGATTTAATAAATTTTAAACAAAAATGGGCACTTTGGATGGATGCTGGGTGGTTTCTGTATGGTGCCGGTGTTTTCGGCTCCTTGTGTTTCAATATTTGATGACCATTGCCTTGATCCCGATTTACTTATTTTGGTTCAAAATGGTCAAAATAATAAGTTTTAAGCAGAAGTGGGCATTTTGGATGGTTCCTGGACGCTTTCTGGATGGTCTCCGTGTTTTCGGCCTCCTTGGTTTCAAGGTTGATTAGCATTGCTGGATCCGGATAACAGGATTTTGGATCAATGGTCAAACTAATGCTTTTAAACAAAAAAAGTGACACTTTGCCATGGTTTATCGCGATGCCTTTTGGATGGTTTTCGGTGTTTTCGACTCCTTTGTGTTTCAATGGTCGATGAGCATTGCCTGGATTTAAAATCGTTTTTGGGGGGTGCAAAATTTGTGGCGATTCTTGACCAGGGATCTAACCTAAACAGAAATAAAAATGTAAAATCTTCATAGAACATGTGCAACAATTTCACGTGTTTCTAGGGAAAGTCTTAATTTTTCAGATTTGTACCTATATACAGGCTCTCTATAATGAAAAATATCTATAAGTTTTGTCAAAAACATGGTGCAAATTATCATGGAAGCCTTCTCAATCAATTTCTAGTGTTTATAGAAAAAATGAATTTCCTAAGTTTTTTGCTTAGGCTGCATATGGATTGTTACGTTTTGCGTTATTGAAAATGTTAACGATTTTTTTTATGAGTAATCACTAAACAGAAATAAATATATAAAATTTTAATATAAACGTGGTACAAAGTATCATGGCTGCCTGCTCTAACCATTCAAAGCGTTCTAGAAAAGTTGAATTTTTCAGATTTTCGCCTATATAAACGCTGTATATGGATTGTTACGTTTTGCGTTAAAAAAAAAAAAAAAAAAAAGTGTTTCAATGGCTGATGAGCATTGCCTGGATTTAAAATCGTTGATGCAAATTTTGACGATTCTTTGCCCAGGGAATCACTAAACAGAAATAAAAATGTAAAATCTTCATAGAAACATGGTGCAAACAATTTCAAGTGTTTCTAGAAAGTCTTAATTTTTCAGATTTGTACCTATATACAGGCTCTCTATAATGAAAAATATCTATAAGTTTTGTCAAAAACATGGTGCAAATTATCATGGAAGCCTTCTCAATCAATTTCTAGTGTTTATAGAAAAAATGAATTTCCTAAGTTTTTTGCTTAGGCTGCATATGGATTGTTACGTTTTGCGTTATTGAAAATGTTAACGATTTTTTTTATGAGTAATCACTAAACAGAAATAAATATATAAAATTTTAATATAAACGTGGTACAAAGTATCATGGCTGCCTGCTCTAACCATTCAAAGCGTTCTAGAAAAGTTGAATTTTTCAGATTTTCGCCTATATAAACGCTGTATATGGATTGTTACGTTTTGCGTTGAGTTGCATCTTTTTTCCACATCTCAACGCAAAACGTAGCAAAGTTGTTACGTTTTGCGGTGATGCAAATTTTATCGATTTTTTTCAATGCAGGCTATCTAAAATGAAAAATACAAATACATTTTCGTCAAAAACATGGTGCAAATTATCATGCACACCTCCCCTATCAATTTCAAGTGTTTCTAGAAAAGTGAAATTTTCTAGGTTTTTACTTATGTTGCAAATGGATTGCTACGTTTTGCGTTAATGCAAACCTTAACGATTTTTTTAATAAGTAATCACTAAACAGAAAGAAGTATATCAAATTTTAATATAAACGTGGTACAAAGTATCATGGCTGCCTGCTCTAACAATTCAAAGCGTTCTAGAAAAGTTGAATTTTTCAGATTTTCGCCTATATAAACGCTGTATATGGATTGTTACGTTTTGCGTTCAGTTGCCCTTTTTTTCCACATCTCAACGCAAAACGTAGCAAAGTTGCTACGTTTTTGCGGTGATGCAAATTTTATCGATTTTTTTCGATGCAGGCTATCTAAAATGAAAAATACCTATAAATTTTCGTCAAAAACATGGTGCAAATTATCATGCACACCTCCCCTATCAATTTCTAGTGTTTCTAGAAAAGTCGAATTTTCTAGGTTTTTTTTTACCTATGTTGCATATGGATTGCTACGTTTTGCGTTAATTCAAATCTTAACGATTTTTTAATGAGTAATCACTAAACAGAAATAAATATTTAAAATTTTAATAGAAACGTGGTACAAACTATCATAGCTACCTGCAAAAAACCATTCCAAGCGTTTCTAGAAAAGTTTTATTTTTCAGATTTTCGCCTATATAAACGCTGTATATCGATTGATACGTTTTGCGTTGAGTTGCGGTGATGCAAATGTTATCGAATTTTTCCTTTGCAGGCTCTCTAAAATGAAAAATATCTTTAAAATTCCATCAAAAACATGGTAATCGCTAAACAGATATAAATATACAAAATTTTAATAGAAACGTGGTACAAACTATCATGGCTACCTGCTCTAAGAATTTCAGCGATTGCAGAAAAGTTTAATTTTCGGATTTTCGCCTATATAAATGCTGTATGTGGATTGTTACGTTTTGCGTTGGTGTTGCCCCTTTTTTTCCACGTCTAAATGCAAAACGTAGGAAAGTTGTTACAAATTGCAAATTTTAAAGATTTTTTTTATGAGTAATCTCTAAACAGGAATACATTTTACTAGAAACGTGGTGCAACCTATCATGGCTACCTACTCTAAAAATTCCAAGTGTTTCTAGAAACGTTTTATTGTTCAGATTGTTGCCTATATATAGGGTTTAAATGGTTTGTTCCTTTTTCCGTTGAGTTGTCCCTTTTTAATACGTCTCAACGCAAAACGTATAAAGTTGTTACGTTTTGCTGTGACGCACACTTGAACGATTTATAGTACTCTGTAATATTGGAGCGGTTTGGATTGCAAAATTGTCGACAACCCTTCTTCCGGTAGAACAAAACGCAACCACTCCTATTAGAAAAATAATTTTTGAAAAAAATTGTTGTGGTAGCAGGGTTTTTTAAATCACGTTTTGGGGCTAAAAATTTTAAGAAAATAATCAACATTTATCACTTTCTTAGCAAAACACGTTTTATTCACGATGTAATACTTTCAAGCTCTCCCAACTATGTTACAGATTTCTGTTTTTTTTTTAATATTTAAAGGATCAAGAATTTTAGCCAAAATATCACTTTTTTACCCAAACAAATCAGCCTTACTATCACATTTCACCACAACGACTATTACCTGAACCCTTTATGCAATGTATAAAACATCTATCAATAACCATAAAAAATACGATAAAAATAACATTGTAATATTTTGCTTAAAAAAATAAACAAAATGATGTCCCTTAATTTACAGCACTAAATGTATTTTTGGGCCTAGAAATCATCCCTGCCAACAAATATTTCAACCATAATCATCGTTTTATTAGATCTCATTATATTTATCCTTCAAATAAAAGTTGTTGTGTTTTGTTCTACCGATGGGAGGGGTAACTCGAAAACTAAAGCTCTTTGGACAGCTCGACCACTTCCTTGTAAACATAATTAGAGTCTAATTAACAGAGCGGTCGAGCTTTGAAAAGTGCTCTAGTTTTCGAGTTACCCCTCCCCTCGGTACAACAAAACACAACCACCTTTATTTGAAGGATAATTATATGAGATTTAAGAAAATGATGGTTGTGGTTGAAATATTTGGTGGCAGGGATGATTTCTAGGCCGAAAAATGCATTTTGGGCTGTAAATTAAAGCGAAATTATTTGTTTATATTCTTTTAAAGTAAAAAATATTACAATCTTATTTTTATGGTTTCCTCTTTGTTATTGATATAGGTTTTATACATTGCATTAAGGGTTCGGGCAATACTCGTTGTGGTGACATGTGATGAAAATGATGGTTTTTTTTAGGAACATTCTAGACCCTTTATATATTGTATAAAACAGAAATCTATAATATAAATGTCAGAGATTGATAGTATTGTATCAAGATTGAGATTTGTTTTGCTACGAAACTTATAAATCTTGATTTTCTTACGTTTTTAGCTCAAAAACCCAGCCCAAAAAAACACTTCGGCCACCAAGGTTTTTGACCACAACCATCATTTTTTAAAATTATTTATTACTATCTTTCGAATAGAAGTGGTTGCATTTTGTTGTACCGAGGGGAGGGGTTGTCGACAATTTTGCAGTCCAAACCGCTCCACTAAATAGAAACGTGGTGCAAACTATCGTGGCTACCTAAAAGTTTCAAGTGTTTCTTCGAAAGTCTATTCAGATTTCTGTCTATAGGCTGCATATGAATTTTCCCTTTTACACACATCTTAACGCAAAACGTAGCAACGGTGTTACGTTTTGCGGTGATGGGATTTTTTTATCGAGATTTTTCTTTTCGATGCAGGCTCTCTAAAAGGAAAAATATTTCGGCCAAAACATGGTGCAAATTATCATAAAAAATCTATCAATTTCAAATGTTTCTACCAAAGTCTTTTTTTTTCGTGCGGAATTTTAAATTCTTAAGAGAAATTATTATATACAATTTTAATAGAAACGGGGTGCAAACCATGATAGCTATCTACCTTCCCAAATGCAATGTTTTTATAAAAATCGATTTAGAGTTTTTACCTATATACCGCCCATATACGGGTTGCTACGTTTTGCGTTGATTTTCCCCACACCTTTTGTGTCTACTGCAAGCAGAAAAACAATATAAAAATGTAAGATCGCTTAAATGGCATCTCTATTTTTCTTAATTATTAATTACCTTCAATTGAAAAAGTGAATTTAAGTCCTTTTGCAAAACAACTATTTGACCCCATTTCTAAAAACCACCTTTGTGATTAAATTTGATTCAATCCCTTGTCACTACATTTTGCACCTTCTACGTATTTTGGGTCTATATGAGCAACTGCTGCCGTCGCATTTAGAGCAGCAGCCCAGAAGGTTTTGCTCAAACGAACGAGATACCAATATCTAAACACGGGAAAATTAGGGGAAAAATATAACATTTGCAAATATGAATGTCTGCCGGAGACCCGCTGCTGCGTGTGTCCCCAGGAGAGGGGTAAAGTTACTATGGGGGGGGGGGGGGGCAAAATAAAAAAAAAAAAAAAAAAAAGGGGGGGGGGGGGGGGGGGGTCAAATGTTTGAACTGCTCTAAATCTACTGTAATATAGCTCAAATTATTTCTTAGGTAACCAGGAGTAAAAAAGTCAATTGGGTCACATGCATGTGGTGCCTCCTTTCCAAGATATTTGGGAAAATAGGCTAAAGGTCATTTGTTTATTCAAGAAAGGTCACCCTTTGCAATACCCGGATTTCTTTGTAAAAATATTTTTAAAATGTTCAATGATACTGATTCCAAATATGAAATGCTTTAGCACTTTCGGCATCTTCTTGTTGTTATAATGGGAGGGGGTACAAAATTCCCTGTAGGACTCTATGGGGATGGGGACATTATACCCCTCCCTATTAAAGGGAACCAACCCTATGCAAAATAAAATGCATATTTTGAATCAGTATCATTAAATATTTTTTTTTATATTTTTTTACAAAGAAATATGGGTATTTTAATGGGTGACCTTTCTTGAATAAACAAATGACCTTCAGCCTATTTCCCAAATATCTTGGAAAGGAGGCACCACACGCATGTGACCCAATTGACTGTTTTACTCCTGGTTACCTAAGGAATAACTTGAGCTATATTTCATTAGATTTAAAGCAGTTCAAACATTTGACCCCCATAGTAATTTTACCCCTCTCCTGGGGCCACACGCAGCAGCGGGTCTCCGGCAGACATTCATATTTGCAAATGTTATATTTTTCTCTGAATTGTCCCGCATTCAGATATTGGTATCTCGTTCGTTTGATCAAAACCTTCTGGGCTGCCGGTCTAATTGTATTGCGAATCGGTTGAATTGCATACGGTTATATTTATCAACACTAGTTAAGAATCCGCCCCTTTCTTGATGTGTTACAGAAAATCAATGCTTTTGTTTCTGCTCAATCCAACCATCCAGACAGACCATATGCCCAACAACATTTTGTCATGGGGATAACAAAGTGACTCACGAGTTACGTAGGTGCCGTACCACTTTATCATGTTTATTGTAACTTTGGGTAAAAACATCTGATTTGAATCAAAGTCAGGGGAAGCTTGAAGAGGTTTAACCCATCACATCTTACAAGGGGAGTATTGTTGTTACAACCTTTCTCTGGCTGAACTTTCGTCCGGTGTGCTAAAATGCCATAAGCTTTCGTAACATGCGTAAAAAGCCTCCAGCTAATCAGCTTCTCATCCTTTAGTGGCATTTTAGCGAAAAAAATGAAAATATTCTGTATTCAGTATGGCTCTAAAACTCAGTTTATGTCAAACTCGTCAATTGCCATCATTTAGAGCTGACTTCATGACACCATTACGCCATATTAAGTATGCTGGTACGTATTTTGGTATCAATGGAAAGTAGTGGATCATAGCTATCCATTGGTATCAAAATCATAACCATGAAAAAAAACTCGGTTAGAAGAGGGTTAAATGGTCTTGTTAGCAACCGCAAGACACTGATTCCAAAGAGAAATTAACCATACTTGTGTTTTAACAAAGAAATTAGCTTTATGACGCAAAAGGTGTTCCATATGAATTAACCATGCAGTTATTTTCTGCTTGCATATTAGTATCTCTCCAGTCAAGCCTTTTGTACAACTTTACACATGCAAATGATACCAAGTTGAAATGCCTTTGTGAATATTTTTTATTGAAACGAATCACTGATTTTTTTTGTACAAAGAATACGTTACAATAATTATTTTACAGGCACTGTAAGACGTTACTTATATGTTTATTTAAGTGAAACACAAAATCTTAACAATACAGTACATGCACTGTTTTTATCAATGATTAGATATTAATGCACCATATAAGAAGTTACATACATTAGCATAAATTTATATGTCAAGAACGAGGTCTTATATGGGCCATCATGGCAACACCGACGACCAGCTTATAACATGAAAGCTCACAATTTGGTTTGTAGTTTGCAGTCTGTATTACTGTAATCTATTTTGATTCATTTGGGTAAGTTGCTATATTGAATGAGGCTTTGCCGCAATCGTCGGCAAATTAAGAAAATAGTAGTGAGCCCTCTGTATTAGGCCAAAAAGAAACAGGTTGGTTTTCAGGAGGCCGCATGTAAAATGCAAGTTATCCCAAATCGCCATTTTTATTGTCTAAACTAATAATTTACAGTAAAATATGGTTTGCAACTGTGTGTACTGAACATGTGCTATGGTTTGAGGCATTTCTGAAGAAAATTCTTTAATCCTCGTCTACCTGAGCCATTTTTGGTAACAGAACTCCAGAAGGTGAGTGGTTGCCACCCCTGTGATTTTCATTACTGAACATCCTATTCCTATAATTTTGATACCACAGGATAGAGTTTCTTCTTTCCATTGGTATCAAAATATACCATGAAAAAAAACTCGTAAAGAGGGTAAATGGTCTTGTTTAGGACCGCAAGACACTGATTCCAAGAAATTAACCATACTTGTGTTTTAACAAAGGAAATTCTAGCTTTATAGCCAAAGGTTGTTCCCTAATGAATTAACCATTTCGTATTTCTGCTGCAGATTAGTAGCTCTCCAGTCAAGGCCTTTTGTACAACTTACCATGCAAAGTGATACCAAGTTGAAATTCCTTTGTGAATATTTTTTATTGAAACGACATCACTAGCTTTTTTTTGTACCAATAATCGTTTACATATTATTTTAACATGCACTGTAAGACGTTACTTATATGTTTATTTAAGTGAAACACAAAATCTTAACAATACAGTACATGCACTTTTTATCAATGATTAGATATTAATGCACCATATAAGAATTTACATACTTAGCATAAATTTATCTGTCAGCAACGAGGTCTTTATGGGCCATCATGGCAACACCCGACTTACACCATCTTATAACATGAGCTCACAATTTGGTTTTTGTAGTTTGTCGTCTGTATTACTGTAATCTTTTTTTGATTCATTTGGGTAAGTTGCTATATTGAATGAAGCTTTGCCGCAATCGTCGGCAAATTAAGAAAATAGTAGTGAGCCCTCTATACTTAGGCCAAAAAAACAAGTTGGTTTTCAGTAGGCCGCATGTTAAATGCAATTTATCCCAATTCGCCATTTTTAATTGTCTAAACAATAATTTACAGTAAACTAAATGGTTTTCAACTGTGTGTACTGAACATGTGCTATGGTTGAGGCATTTTTCCTGAGAAATTCTTAATATCCTCGTCTAACCTGGCCATTTTTTGTTAACAGAACGCCAGAAGGGATTGGTTGCCACCCCCACACCCCTGTGAATTTTCATTACTGAACTCCTATTTCCTATAATTTGTACCACAAGGATAATTTCTTCTTCTTGGTATCAAAATAAGTACCAACATCCCCTATGACGTCCCTCTGACGTCATATGTTAATGAAAGTGTGTGAAAATACTGAATTAAGGGTGGAAAATGTGATATTACGCAGATTTTAAAAGCGATCTGTCTCAAAATACACTTATTAAAATCACAAAAGCTCTCCTCATTTATATAAAATCTCAAGTCATTTCCCATCAGTGAGGCCAAAACCGCTTATGAAATAGGATTTCCTAAAATTTTTGGCTGAAAAATGGAATTTTTCCCTGTGTCTCTATGTAAATTGACAATTTTGCTAACATGCGAATTCTATGACGTCACTGTGACGTAATGCTAGGCATGTTGGTACTCATTTTGGTATCAATGGAAAGAGGAGGACCATAGCTATTTATTGTTACCAAAATCAAGTGTGTGTGATATTCCTATATTGTGCTAGGCATGTTGGTACTTCTTTCCCGAAAGGGGGTGGTTGCCACCCCCCCCCCCATCCATCACTTTGGGATCACCCTGTATCTTACCCATACCCCGGTGGATGTTTGTTTTAGGATGAAAAGGAGCGGAAAATGTCAATTGACAATTACATTAAATAATTTGGCACCAAGAAAGGGGTTTTAGGAAGCCGGGGAAAAAAACCTGAAGCGGGGTGGTAACCCCCCCTTCGGTAGATGAGGGTTAAGCTTTGCCCACGTTTCTATTAAAATTTGAAATATTCATTTCCAATGTATAAAAATGGGCAAACCCAACGCAAAACGTAACAATCCCATATACAGCCTGTACATAGACAAAAATCTTAAAAAATATACTTTTCTAGAAACACTTGAAATTGTTAAAGATATTTTCTTTTCTGTTATTGATTCCTCGTGGAAAAGAATCGTTAAGATTTGTATTAAATCTAAACCGTAGTATACAACCTAGGCAAACAACCTAGAAATTAGAGCAGGTTGCTATGATAGTTTGTGCCACGTTTCTATTAAAATTCTGTTAAAGTGATTACTCTTAAAAAATCGTTAAAATTTACATCACCGCAAAACGTAGCACTCCATATGCAACCTATGACCAAAACCTAGAAAATTCGACTTTTCTAGAAACACTTGAATTGATAGGGGAGGATTCCATGATAATATGCACCATGTTTTTGACGAAAATTTATAGATATTTTTCATTTTCGAAATAATTTGCACCACCGCAAAACGTAACAACTTTGCTACGTTTTGCGTTGAGATGTATAAAAAAAGGGCAACCCCAACGCAAAACGTAACAACCCCGTATACAGTGTGTGTCTAGAAACACTTTAAATTGTTAGAGTAGGTAACCATGACGGTTTGTACCACCTTTCTATAAAGGTGATAGTTTGTACCACGTTTCTATTAAAATGTTATATATTTATATCCGTTTAGCGATTACTCATACAAAATCGTTAACATTTGCATCAACGCAAAACGTAGCAATCCATATGCAAACTATGGCAAAAACCTAGAAAATTCGACTTTTCTAGAAACACTTTCTAGAAAAACTGATAGGGGAGGTTTCCATGATAATTTGCACCATGTTTTTGACGAAATTTTTTAGGTATTTTTCATTAGATAGCCTACATCGAAAAAAATCGATAAAATTTGCATCACCGCAAAACGTAACAACGTTAACTCAACGCAAAACGTAACAATCCATATTCAGCGTTTATATAGGCGAAAATCTGAAAACAAAACTTTTCTAGAAACGCTTGGAATGGTTAGAGCAGGTAGCCATGATAGTTTGTACCACGTTTCTATTAAAATTTTAAATATTTATTTCTGGTTAGTGATTACTCATTAAAAAATCGTAAGATTTGCATTAACGCAAAACGTATCAATCCATGTGCACGGCAACATAGGTAAAAACTCAGAAAATTCGACTTTTCTAGTAACAGTTGAAATTGATAGGGGAGGTGTGCAAGATAATTTGCACCATGTTTTTGACGAAAATTTATAGGTATTTTTCATTTTAGATAGCCTGCATCGAAAAAATTCGATAAAATTTGCATCACCGCAAAACCTAACAACTTTGCTACGTTTTGCGTTGAGATGTGGAAAAAAGGGGCAACTCAACGCAAAACGTAACAATTCATATACAGCGTTTATATATGCGAAAATCTGAAAAATAAAACTTTTCTAGAAATGCTTTGAATGGTTAGAGCTGGTAGCCATGATAGTTTGTACCACGTTTCTATTAAAATTTTAAATATTTATTTCTGTTTATTGATTACTCATTAAAAAATCGTAAGATCTGCATTAACGCAAAACGTAGCAATCCGTATTGCAACATAGGTAAAAAACCTAGAAAATTCGACTTTTCTAGAAACACTTGAAATTGATAGGGTTGGTGTGTATGATAATTTGCACCATGTTTTTGACAAAAATTTATAGGTATTTTTCATTTTAGATAGCCTGCATTGAAAAAAATCGATAAAATTTGCATCACCGCAAAACGTAACAACTTTGCTACGTTTTGCGTTGAGATGTGGAAAAAAGGGGCAACTCAACGCAAAACGTATCAATCCATATACAGCGTTTATATAGGCGAAAATCTGAAAAATATTTGTTTTTCTAGAATCGCTTGGAATGATTAGAGGAGGCAGCCATGATAGTTTGTACCACGTATCTATTAAAATTTTATACATTCATTTCTCTTTAGCGATTACTCATAAAAATTCGTTAAAATTTTCAATAACGCAAAACGTAACAATCCGTATGCAGCCTAAGCAAAAAATTTAGAAAATTATTTTTTTCTAGAAACACTAGAAATTGATTGAGGAGGCTTCCATGATAATTTGCACCATGTTTTTGACGAAAACTTAGATATTTTTCATTTAATTTCTGTTTAGTGATTCCCTGGGGAAAGAATCAACGATTTTAAATCCAGGCAATGCTCATCAGCCATTGAAACACAAAGGAGTCGAAAACACCGTAAACCATCCAAAAGGCATCCGATAACCATGCAAAGTGTCCACTTTTGTTTAAAGCAATAGAAGCACATTTTTTTGAAGAGCGCCCCCCCAATTTAAAAAAAAATGGAAATTTTTACACAGTTGCATTGGTAACTGGCTAGTAAACTAAAATGTCTGTGTGTCACAAACGAAGGAATTTTGTAATTAGAATAATTATTATCGGAAATCCCGATAATAATTCAACGGCTGCTGGAAACGGCCTTCCAATGTGAAATAGCCGGGAAATAGTGCCATGTACGTGTCTACGCTCATCCATTAGTTGTTTTATTGGTTCATGCAAGTCAAGTTAAAGGTTATCTTCTCGAGGTGGCACTATTTTATCATGGACGGACATAAACGTAGCATATCCAGCTCTGCCTTTAAGTCCAATCTGGGATCCCAATTCTAATTACAAAATCGCTTATTTTATGATAAATACGCATTTCTTAGCATTCTCGTTCGCAGGTATAGTTTCCTAGACAATTACCAACGTAACTGTGCCAAAATATCAATTTTTGGAAATTTGGGGCGCTCTTCAAAAAATGTGCCATTATAGCTTTAAAAGGATTAGTTTGATCATTTTGATCCAAAGTAGCTGTATCGGGATCCAGGCAATGCTAATCAACCATTGAAAAACAAAGGAGCCGAAAACACCGGAGACCATCTAGAACCATCCAAAATGTCCACTTCTGTTTAAAAATCAATATATTGGCAATATGGACAGAAATGGCTAATTGGGGTTCCGGGCAATGCTGAACAACCAATCATACACAAAGGAGTCGAAACCACCGAGAACCACCCAGAAACCATCTTTGAATCAGTGTCCACTTTTGTTCTTAAAACAATATTTTGACCATTTTGGACAGAAATGGCCGAATTGGGTTCCATGAAATCCCCAACAACCATTAATACACAAAGGAGCCGAAAACAACGGGAAACACCCAGACACCATCTGGGAATATAAGGACCACTTTTGTTTAAAGATCAATATTTTGACAATATGGCCAGAAATGCTGATTTGGGTTCCAGGCAAAGCCCAACAACCATTGTTACACAACGGAGCCAAAAACACAGGGAACCATCCAGAAACCATCTTCGAACCATCCAAAGTGTCCACTTTTGTTCAAATATCAATATTTGACCAATATGAACTAAAATAGCCGAATATGGATCCAGGCAATGCTCATCAACCATTGAAACACAAAGGAGCCGAAAACACCGGGAACCATTAAGAAACCATTTGGGAAATATTCAAAGTGCCACTTCTGCTTAAAACTTATTATTTTGACCATTTTGAACCAAAATAAGTAAATCGGGATCAAGGCAATGCAATGGTCATCAAATATTGAAACAAAACGGAGCCAAAAACACCGGCACCATACAGAAACTACCCGGCAACCATCCAAAGTGCCAATTTTTGTTTAAAAATCATTACTTTGACCATTTTGAACCAAAATAACCGTTTGGGGTTCCAGTCAATGCTCAACAGCCATTTATACACGAAGGAGCCCAAGGATCGGGAACCATCCGGAAAGTGTCCATTTTTGTTTTAAAATCACTATTTTGACCACTTTGAACCAAAATAGTTGATTTTTGGTCTTACAGAAAAGTTGTTACGTTTTGCGTTGAGTTGCCCCTTTTTGAGAAGTTCAACGGAAAACGTAATAACATTGCTACACTTTGCGGTGTTGCTACACTTTGCGGTGCTACACTCGAGCAGCTTACCTACAACTGAGCACAGAGATATCGGTCTATAATTTTTAATGCTACAAACATCACCTGATTTGTGTATGGGCACAACATTGGCCCTTTTCCAGTCATCTGGAATTGCACCTTCGTTGAGAGAAATGTTAAACAACAAGGCAAGTGGCAAAGCAACTGGAGCAGCAGTACGCTTTAAAGCAATATTAGCACATTTTTTTTAAGAGCGCCCCCAATTTTTCACAAATTTTGAGATTTTTACACGGTTGCATTGGTAACTGGCTAGTAAACTATACCTGTGAATGGTTAAGCTCGAAAATGTCTATGTGTCACAAACGAAGGAATTTTGTACTAGAATAATTATTATCGGGATCCACGATAATAATTCAACGGCTGCTGGAAACGGCCTTCCAATGTGAAATAGCCGGGAAATAGCGCCATGTACGTGTCTACGCTCATCCAGTAGTTGTTTTAATAGTTCAGGCAATTATAGTTAGAGGTTATTTTCTCGAGGTGGCACTATTTCATCATGGACGGACATAAACGTAGCATTTCCAGATCTGCCGTTAAGTCCAATCTGGGACCCAATTCTAATTACAAAATCGCTTATTTTGTGATAAATACGCATTTTTTTAGCATTTTCGTTCGCATGTATAGTTTTCAAGACAATTACCAACGTAACTGTGCAAAAATATCATATTTTGAAAATTGGGGGCGCTCTTAAAAAATGTGCCATTATTGCTTTAACATTGTACTGTTTCAAGGATTTAATCAATTTAAAAACCTCACTATAGTGCTGGTGGAAACACACATCAAAGGAGAAGAATCACGATTACCACGACATCAAGTGTATAAACACTCCTCATCATCAGAAGTTGTGAAATTGGAAGAAAAAATTCGTTGAATGAATTAGCGATGGCAGCAGGGTCAGTAATAACAGCAAATGACCAAAACGTCTTGCCATGATTCGAATTGTCTGCTGCGATATCAATGAGATAAGAGTGATTCTTGTTCTTGCTCTGCAACTGGTGAATTGGTGTTTGGATTCATTTGTATCAGTTGGCACATTGGTATAAATAAATTCACTTCTTCTTGCGTATGAGGGTCGAGGCAGCAGCTAAATATGTTGTAAGCGTTGGAGCCAACTCACTGTTGATTGGTTGGGGTTTGAGAAATCTGTGTCCACCGGTGGACGAAAGGTAGGGCACTCATTGAGAATGTGATCCGCAGTCTGTGATGGAGAACCACATTGGCAGGCTGGCGATGGCCGCAGCCCCCAACGGTGCATATTGCTATTGAAGCGACCGACTCCTGTGCGAATCCGGTTTAAGGTGACCCATTCCTTGCGTGGGAGATTGCTGCCAGATGGTAGTTCTATCTTAGGTGTAATAGAGAGTTCATCTGGTCTTGGGGTATCTAGCCAGGCAGTATTCCATGTCTGTAAGATGTTGAATGGGGAACTGGAGAGTTTAGCAGCGTATCGGCAGAAAGGTCGGCGAGAGCGCAGTCTCTGTCTACCGAGTTGGTGTGATTCTTTGACAGTGTTATGTAGCAGGTGCTTGTTGTCCAGCAGGGCCTTATTCACTAGTTTGTTTGTGTGGTGTTCTCTCCAAAGTACTGAAGGTGCAATGCCTGAAAGCACTGGTAGGAATTCAGATGGAGTAGGACGGAGGCAGCCAGTGATGGTTCTCAAGGTCTCGTTGAGTACTGTGTCCAGCTTCTTTGTGTGAGAGCTGTTGCACCATGCTGGGGCGGCATATTCAGCAGTGCTGTAGACAAGAGCCAAGGTAGTGGTGCGTAGGGTCGTTGGGCTGGCACCCCATGAAGATCCAGCAAGTCGGCACAGGAGGTTATTCCTCGAAGATACCTTGGCGCAAACGGACTCGAGGTGCTGCCGGTAAGTAAGCTGCCGATCAAGCTTCACTCCCAAGTAGGTTGGTGTAGGATTGTATGGCAGAGGCAGTCCATTGAGGTTGATTTGAAGCTGGCGATGAGCCTCTTTGGTGTTGAGGTGAAAGGTAGTAGCGGTGGTCTTGGCTTCGCTCAGCTTCAGTCTCCAGGTCTTGAGATATGCTGCAAGAAGGGCCATGTCTGTATTAAAATGCTTTCTACTTCTGTTCAGTTGCTGTCCGAGTGGAGGAGGGCAAGATCGTCGGCGTAGCCATATTGTCTAGATGTTGTTTGAAGTAAATCGCTGATATACAAGTTGAACAGCATAGGAGCCAGTACAGATCCTTGTGGTACTCCGTTCCTCAGACGACGCAGACGACTACTCTGCCCATCACTGGTCTTGAGAATAAAGCTACGGTTTGCAAGCATATTACATGTATGAATTGTACAAGGTGACGATCCGGGATGGTCCTGAGAAGCTTGAGTGTCAGGCCCTGGTCCCACACGGTGTCGTATGCTGCAGTAAGGTCCACCAAGATGACGCCTGCCTTACGGCGCTTTTCAAAGCTTTCCTCAATATCATTTGTGAGTTTTACAATCTGGTGGACAGTGCTCTGGCCACGGCGAAATCCTGCTTGTTCGTCAGGCAGATGGGGTTCGACGACGGGCTCCAGCCAGGCCAGGATCACCTCTCAAGGAGTTTGAAGGACACACAGTAGTGCTATTGGGCGGTAGTTCTTAGGGATTTCGACAGGCTTGTTTGGTTAGTAGCTCTCCTCCGATCTTGGGTAAGGACGGTTGGTAAGGCAACATTGTAGAACTCCGGAGCCAACTCCTAGAGCCAATCGTGGGCCGCATTGCATCAGGAACTCTTCTGGTATGTTATCAGGGCCCTGGGCCTTTCCACTCTTTAGTTTGCCTGATAGCGAAGGTAAGCTCATCTAGTGAGAAGGATGTTGAAAGTGACCCGTCCAGAGCCGGGGGCTCGACGAAGTTTGGTGATCTCTTTTTTGACGAGCGAGTGTGATCCTTTTCAATGTTCTTGAAACGAACATTTGCGAGGATTGCTCACATTGAGTGGCAGTCACTGACATTTCGATGGTTTGGGGAATCGGCTGGTGAGGGCGGTTTATGAGTCCTTCCAGGCCTTCCTGCTGGAAGTTGGGAATCGATTCCTTGGACCGTCTCCGCCCAGCGCTCACAGAGCGTTTCCTCCTCCTGTCCAAGCAGTTTGTCGATCTGAAGCCTTGGATGAAGCTTCTTCCCCGGTTTCAGAATTCCGGAAATCATTGTAAAGAGTATTACATTCCTCATCCCAGGAGGGGATATAACTGCGACAGCAGCCACGTAGGATGGTCCTTCTTCTTATATTAATAAGAGTTGACACATAGCTGTGTAAGAATGGTCCAGGATGGAGGAGGTTGGTGCCGGGAGGTTAGGCACTTCTTAATCCACCAGGTTCTTGAGCTGGTCCCGGCTGCTTCGGGTTCCATCCCAGCTTTTCACTGGCGTTGTTGGTACAGGCTTTAGGAAGGCCTCTCTGAGCGATCGCGGTGCTGGTCTGTGTGGGACTTTCGGAAAGCGGTCGAGAACAGTACGGTGAATGGAGATGGTGTCCATTTTTGCCAAAAGCCAGGTCAGGGTTTGTAGACGTATTTCACCTTCCAGAGTTGAAATAAATACTTCAGATTAATAATCCGTAGTTGAATAAATACGTGTAAATCCCATAGGAATGGAGAACAAGGGTATGTGCTTTCAAAACCTGCCATATCTAGCGTATGTTTAATTTGATTTCTTTCATTTTGTTCAACACATGAATATATTTATTAGATGTGTTTTAATAAAAACAACAACAAATTCTATTTTAGTGATTGCATTAAGGTCATGATCATCGTTAATCCTTGCACTTTTTTTTTTTCACGTATTATTTGTGCCCAGGGCGTGGCAGGGGGCGGCCGACCCTAAATGAAATTCAAAAGGACCCAACTTCAGGAGTTTTCGCATAAAATTCGTGAAATTAATGGCTCCCTTTCCCCAATTTTCGCCCTCCCTATGAGTTACCTTGGCCGAATGAAATCTGGCAGGGAACCTACACAGGCCTCAGGTGTTCATTTACGTCTCTAGTCAACTACATAGTGTCCTCCAAACAATGCAATCCTCGTAGTTTGTGCTCTAATTTCGAAATTACTGAGAATTATTCAATTTTCATAACAGTTAAAACAATGGCGAACCAGTGTTCGTATATCCTGTTCAATTTTTGTCTGATACGGTGCACTGGTTTGGAAAAACAAAGACTATTATGCAACCCGCTCTCAATTACCCCATTCCAAGTTGCCTTAGATTGTTGAGGCAGGTTCACCTTCTTCGTCCGTGCAAGTCCAAAATCACAGTCGAAGATCCGTCTTTAACCTGCTGATAGTTTCATCATCCAGGTTGATTCAGGCCTGGAATCCTCTTGGGGACTTGTAGACGTCACAGTCATCTATGATGTGGCTCATGGTTATTGACTCTCCACAATCGCAGTTGGTGAAAGTTCTACTCCGATCTTGTGAAGGAAGTT
>JAMKCH010043465.1:0-13036 GCA_023653785.1 Ophioderma brevispina
CAGAAATTCACCTAATTCACCAATAAAATTTTAGAAAATTTTTGAAAAAAGGACCCATCTTTATACCAAAATTGGCATGAAATAAAGGGGTAATTAGTGTATACAGGCCTTTTAATTAGTGTATACAGGCCTTTGACTGTGAAAGTCTGCCGATTCCCGAAAGCAATCTTCACGTTCATTTATCACGCTCTGTTTGGAGCTTACGCAGTTGAAAATATTGCAGAGCCTTGACAGCACAGGGCCATAACATCGGCAGCGGGCACCCAGCAATCACAGTCAAATATCATCAGTAACTGACTTTCAGTCAGCGTGTATTATGTCAAGACCTCAAAGATGTGTATTCTAACTGTTTTATGTTTTTTTTTATTTTATTTTTATTTTGATTTCTAATGGCAGCACCCTAGGGTGTCAACACTTTGCTGAGTCAGTGTCAATTCCCTAGGTTGTTCATTCCCATGTATATACTAGAAAACTGAAAATGAGCCCCATACATGTATATGGTCATTTGTGTTGGGTACGAATATGCCGTCTTTATGTCAAAAGATTGATTTAATATTTTCTGTCGTGCATGATAGAAAATCAAAGCATGGTTTTCTATAGGAACGATTACCCTAGCTTGCAAGTTCAAAACAAGGTTTGGGGTTTTCTTCTGTACTTCTTTGTCCAAAAAACCTTCAAAACGTTCCCGGTAGATGGTCTACAACCGATCCAGTGCAATTTGAGAGAAATTCATATTCTCAAAAAAATCTCCTCCTGTTGACATCCCTTTAATAAATGTGGTATACCACATTCAGAGACGCTTTTGTTCATAACATCAAAAGGAAACATTTCCTTGGCCTAAAATTACTGGGATAATGAGAAAAATATTAACTTTCTTTTGATGCCAAAATCTAAATTTTGATGGAGTGAAGTGGGGGGTGGGGGATGATGTCGTCAACTTAGTCATCCACCTTGATATAACTGAACATTCATAGAAAGTGAAAAAAAATGCCCTAAAACTGCTATGCTCCTGCCTTCCCCCTCAATGAAAATGTCTGGTTATGCCAGTGCAACTGTTATCATACTCAACTACCATTAACCCTAACCCTGACGTCGGTTTCTAGCCTATCTCCCGGGAGGAACTGAAGGAGTGAGGGAAGAGGGAACAAGAAAAGTCGCAATTCGGGTGGGATTCGAACCCAGGGCCCTTCGGGCCCCAGCCCCATGACCCGGGATAGCACGCTACGGCGCCCGGCCAGCGATTTCGTGCCCATATGAGTCTTGGTTTGATGACGTCATCGCTACTTTCTGGACTTAGTGCATTTTTCTCAATTAACACAGTGAGTTTTGGTGAGATTTAGCTGTGCTAGGGTTAAAGTACATTTCTTACTGGTTTTACCCAGAAATTGTACAAAACCGATACTTGAGAATTGTTTTCAAATATTAGAAAATGACTAGATGAGATGTGCATTTCATTTTGTCGAAAATATTGTTTCATTCCAAGGAATAACTTGAATGTTTCACGGTTTTGCCGATCACGATGCACATTTGCTGGTGGGAATTAAGTATGAAAAAAAATTACAGTACAAGCAAGCAAGCATTAGCCCTTCTTTTGAGGCGATTTTCAGAGACGGCATACTACTGCAAAAAATGTCTGAAATGTACTTAAAAAGCTCCAAATCAGATGAAATAAAAGCCCGAGAACTCTTATCCTTGATAATAGGATTTCATGCGGTAGTATTCTCTGATTAGTCACTGCTGTAGAGGGTGTCTTGAAACCAATCCCATAATGCAATGCAATGTGCCTATACTGCTGTACTAAACACATGTAGGTGTAAAAGTGTTCAATAAGTTTAAGGACCACAAAACATGTCATGATCCTGATAAAAAAATCCTTAAGTGTGGCACTTAGTGGGCTAAAATGAGTATAAAAGTCAAGGTTTTTTATGTAGTAGTAGTAAAACCAAAGTTTTAAATTCGGTTTTGTCCCCGCAACCGGGGGTGGCAATCGCCCTTACTCCCTCCTTCCACTTCACCTGATTCAATGCATCCCCCATCCTCAACCCAACCCTCCTACTCTCCTCCTCCACTTGCTTCCTCCATGTCCTCTTTGGTCGACCCCTCTTCCTCAAACCACCCACCTCAAACTCAAAGGCCCTTCTCAAAACATGCTCCTCATCCTTCCTCAGCACGTGCCCATACCATCTTACACCATTCACCTTCGCCAGTCGGTCAGCCGCCTCTTCCAAACCCAACATCTGCATCAAATCCCTGTCCCCTAGGTATGTGAACTCCTTCAGTTTCCACCTCATCACACAACTTTTCCACCTCCTTCCCCACTCCCTCAAGTCCCTTCTCGCATCTTCCACACACAGTCTCTTGCCAAACTTGGGGTCACTCTCTTCATCTTTGTGCATCTCCCATGAATCCATTTCCCATTTATGTGTTAAGAATAAAATTTTTGTGGGATCACATGACCTTATTGAGTTGAAATTTCCTCAAAATGGTGCATTGTGGGATGGAATCAAAACACACTCTGTCACAGGGAGGAAGAGGCTATCAACCTTGATGCGCAATGTATATAAATGTGAAGTTTGAATAGACAACTGTAGTGGTTGCTGAAAAGGCTTCTAGCGTATCTGTTGTAATCCAACTAAAAGAACAAAAGATTGAAGTGCATCGATTTTAATGGTTAACACTGGTTGCCCTTGCATAAAACAAGGGATTACCTTGGAAATTGTAAAGAATGTTATCTTTTTTTTTAGGCAAGGAAGAATTATTTTTGATATGTCTGTATTTTATTTGTTAAAAGTAAATCAGGCATTTGCAATTTATAATGAGAGAGGAGAACAGGATAACCGCTGGTCTAAAGAAATTTTTTGCATGCCCTCCTCCGACCGACTCTGTTTTGGAAAATCGCCAAAAAGGTTTTTTTCTGTACAAAAGTATACTGACCATGATTTTCAAATTTATAAGGAAGATCTTTTTTCTTTTGCTTTTAGAATTTCCAAATTTTAAATTGCGTCAAATCGGAATTTTAAATAGTTTAATGAAATTTTTGATTTGTTTTAAAACAAAAAAGTAAGAAAAACTTTTAAATTGCCAAAATGTAACCCTTATTTAGACTAAAAAGTTACATTTTGAATACGATTTATAAAAAAAATGGTATTCTAACTGATCAACCCTGTCCCAAAATTAGTGTTGTAAGAGTACAAACAAGCAATTTTTAATTTTGTTTTTAGCCCATGTGTATATGATAAAAACTCTGACTGTCCCAGGGCAAATCTGATCATGGCAGGACTTGGGATGAATAAACCTATAGAGGGACAGGAAGCCCACTCAAATGCACTGTTCAGGTGTGCTTCGGTCCGATTTTTACCAAAAAAAATAAAAATGTTTAGGAAAACAAAATTTAATGTTAAACTGCACCAGAAATACATCAAAGAAAATAAATTACTTTTGTATCAATTTTGTTGGCGTAGTGTGAGGACAAAAGTAGATGTAAAGGTTTCCAAATTCAGCAATCTTTTGCAAATTTGTCATTTTGAAATAGTAACAGCTATACTCGATTCATCTGATATGTGACCCCGTACCATTCTTGCGGAGGTGAAAAATTCAATGAGTCGCAGGGACTTCTGTTAATCATGTTATTGTGAGGAATGTTAAGGCCTGAAATACACTATTGTGCATTTCCATACATGAATGAAATTGTATTTAGTGGCAGGTGAGTGAGTTATATGACCGGAGTGTCCTCCAAGATAATCCGGTGTGGTACGTGCATTTGAATTCTTTCATTTTCCCTCTCTGACTTAATTGAATAGGTCCAAAACTCCAGGGGGACAAACGTATCAACGCGAATCGACTATACAATTTTACAATTTTGATTTCTAGGATGTCCTGTGTTACATGGAAAAATAAATTGGGAAAACAGTAGAGGACTATAGTAAGCATAATGAATACACCACCATGTATCAAATCTAACATGCATTAGAAAAATGTAGTTTGAGCACAAAGTGATGATACACTAGCCGAGGCACATACGAACGTATACATTTAAGTGAATAGGGAGCTTCATATCCCTCTAGTGTATTAGTCCCAGGGTGAATCTACATTTTTGAAATCTGCGAAAATGTGCCCCATTTGGTCGACCAATATTAATTTTGAACTCCCACAACCTCACATGCTATATTGGTTCATTCGCAGCTTCTGAGACATTCTCGGTCTTATTGTTCAGAGTTAATCATCTACACTTAAAAGTGCAATAATGGTAATAGGGAATGATGTACAGGTGAATAAATCTTCTTTTGGACTGTCCAACCTAAATTAAATAAGACAAAAAATAAACTTAATAATTTGTGTCAAGATGGGTTACTGATTACACTTTGAACAGATTGCGCACCCCTGATTCTGTACTTTGAGACAGGGAGATACTGCTGCAGGCCTGAAAAAACATGAAGGGGAAGTGGGGTGAAATGAAAGTACATTGTACTTTTTCATTTTTAGGCAAAGTTATGAAAGTGAAACCAGATACAACAATGCATTTGGGTTTGATTTATGATTTTTAGATTGCCAATATGAAATTGAGGGGCACATATTACCAGAGAACTGTATAATGAAGGGTTAAAAATCAGGCCATAATTACATCGAACTGGTCTCAGCTCATTGATTATGCAAGGCCCATTTTTCCAGTCCGGTTCTTCTTAGCATGTCCGTAAGTCATTACTAGTAATGGCTTGTGGTGGTGTCAGGATTTATTCAACTGAGTAAGCTGATCCAGGGCCGCGTGTATCCATGATACGGACGCTCCTAACATGGCCCGCTTCAAGTTGAGACTGGGGGCGGATTGGGAACAGTCAGGGGTTTACACCCTACTCTTATTCGACACTGACTGCGATGTACATGTACAGTTGTGACTCTCTGTACACGGGACCGACGGCTTAACGTCCCCTCCGAAGGACGGGATGCTTTCATGATTCATTTGCCCAATTCCAAGTGAACCATGGAGGAGAGCGGTATTCTGTATTTAATCAATAGCTCGTATACAGATTAAATCCAGAATTGAGCACCCGAATAAATCCCAGCAAGTGACCCCACCGGGATTCGAACCCGGGATTTTTTGGGTAAATTTACGCCACAGGCAAGCACCCTAACCGCTAGGCCACGCTCTCCCAGTCCGGTAGGTGTTCATCACATCGGTAACCAAGGAGGAACCTACCAAGATTTGAACTTGGACTATAAGTAGTGCAAGGCATGTGAAGATATGTTACACCAACCTACTTCCAACAAACACATCAGTGCCAGTGTTAACATGGTCCCACTACTTTAACGTGAAAAATTGGCCAATTGCATGCAGCAGGCATGAAAATTTTTAGTTTAAAAATTAAATTAATTTTTTTGTGTTAGTTGAATTTAAGTATTTTCCTTGATAAATTCAACCTGATTTGGGATATTTTTGCCAGGTTTCACACTTATTCATTTTTTGTGTCATCTGCAAGAATTGCAGAAGGCACATAGGGATTACTCTGGTTGTATGTCTGTGTGTGTGTGTCTGTGGTCAAAATGTTAATCCTCAATATATTGCATGCCATATGAGTTCCGTAAGGGCTACGATGATGTAACTTGGTGGAAAGGAGGGGGCTGGGTGGGGTGATATGTTGGTGACCTCATGTGACCTTCGTGACCTCATGTGACATTTGGCCCCTTTCACAACCCGTGACGGCAGACGACACTCGCGGTCCGAGGACCGATGTTTTTTTTTGGCAAAACTCATTATCATGCCAGTTACAGCGAATCTAATTTCATAGCTATGCGTGTGGATTTCTAGACATTTTTTTCTTGGTCTTCATTATTTCTTACTCTTCTTCTCTAAACCCCTTTCCTCTCCCTCTTCCTCCTTTTTCCTTCCTCTCTCTCTCTCTCTCGCTCTCGCTCTCTCTCTCGCTCTCGCTCTCTCTCTCGCTCTCGCTCTCTCTCTCGCTCTCGCTCCCTCCATATTATGATATTTTTTAGAGTTGCATTTTATAAGCAGGCATCCAATCTATAAAAATTGTCCATTGCGTTACATACTGGGCCACTAATGACAAAGTGGCTCTTTATTAGAATTTTAATCAGAGCTATTCACGGATGACCGTTGGTTGTCCACCACGCTCAAAAGATGTTACCAAAATAGATTGTTGTTAGAATTTGAAGTAGACAGCCATGGTATCTCAAGTGTGTGACAGATTCAAGACAGGGGCAAGTACATGTGGCATAGTCTTAATATTGACAGGGTGACATACAAGAGAGATTGTAAGGAGGGTGCAAAATAACCGAAGGTACTGAAGGCAATTGCCGTCGGTTCCCTTACCAATTGCCTTGATGCCCTAGAAGTTATCCTATTGTTTTGCTATTCTTTTACACGTAATTGCCTTCTAAATTGATGTGCCCTTCAATAACTGCCTTGAAATGGGTGCCCTTCAGAATCCTTATTTTGCACCCTGATTGTAAGGACTTAGGGGTGCACCACTTGATATCGGGGGGGGGGGGGGACTTTTGAAGTAAAAAAAAAAACTTTGCCCACTAATTACACACAAAAAAGTACTCAAAACTTAAAAAAAAAAACCTTTGCCAAAAAAAAATGGCACCTTTGGCGTTGAAAATTGAAAAAAAAAGCCACATTCAAAATTTGACACCTTAGCTAGCGAAAAAAACCCCAAAATTTGCCTGACCCGACTTACCTGACACCAACTTCTATGCCACCTGGATATATAGTGGTGTGCCCTTACTTTGAAAACCTGATGTTAGAGTCAAACAGCTGAAAGCAAAGTGATGAGGGAACTACCAAGTCTAAGAAAGTGTATCACTCAAAATTAAGGGTTAAAAAGACACAGGAGGATTTTCTGAGGATACGAATTTCATTAAATTTGCACTTGACTGATTGTAGGAAGCTACCAGGAATGTTTCAGATGTTTAGGGTCAGTCGGGTTACAGTAAACGAACATTTTTTTAGTCCTAAACACTTCACTTCCCCAGCTGCCTTAAAGAGGGACTCTGGAGCGACAAAAAATAAGAAGTTTCATATACGATGGTGTTTTGTACCAATTTAAACCAGGAAGTCTGAGCATCAGAAGTTTGTTAAAGTTGTGAGTCGTCCACTTTGAAAGCCAGCAAAATACCTTACGACGTCACTGCCATATTGATCCATTTCATCCCCAGTTATGTTTATTTCTTCACAACCCGATATCCTCTGATGCTCAGTCTTTCTGGTTTGGTCCAATACACCCATGTCTACTGTGAACCTTCTTAATTTCTCTCTCCGGAGCCCCTCTTTAATGCTCAGGTATTTCAAGTAGTAGTACTAAAGCTTTTGGTGGGTTTTAAGCTCACATTAATGTATAGGTCAACAAATCATAGCCTCAAGATAAGAGTGAGGTCCCTTGCTAGGAAGCAACTCTATTTATTACTTTAATATGCACTGCGATAAACACAATAATAAGACTTTATTACAGATTTCACATGGGATGCGAGAAGAGATTAAGACAACTACATTAGCACTCGATTTTATTCATTGTGACTGGTATTGAAGGTGGAAAAATTTTGACACAGAGATCTGCAGATTGATCTTAATGTGCGGAATTAAGCTAGTCCTAGGAGACAAAATATAAGAAGACATGTTTGAAATGGAAGTAAACAAGTATGGGATTTGCCATGCAAAACCGTTATAAAATACAGCACGACCGGGTAAATATGCGGCACATGTGTGTTTGTGACATACTTCCATCGCCAGGATGTGGGATGAGTCTGGGGAAGTTCATCCCTCTTAATATGGCCGTTATCACCAGCTCGAATCATGACCCAGATTGGTGAATTCACATGTACAATGAGGTGAAACATGCTTACTCTCTCCTGCACGCCGCTGTGAGGATCGGCCAGATACTCAACGCTCTGCAGATTGTATCTTGTTCGGTTGTTAATTTGATACTCCGCCTTGTCATGACCTGTTGTGCAAAGTGAGGGCAATAATTGGCCACTGGATGGTAGGCACACATAAGTGAAACAGGGATGGGGGAAAATAGGGCTCTGATATGTAATATAATGTTTAACAGTGAAAGTGTTACTGCTTGTAGTTTTATATGGCTACAGGGTGAGTAAGGTGTATTTGGGAATGGGGTGAAAAGAGAAAGATGCTACCAAAATGGCCCCCCCCCCCCCCGACCATTTTTAAGCCAATCTTGTTCCCCTGTTACACTCTGCATGTGCATTTCATAAGTGAAAGGTCAGGGCCATGTCCTTATTATGCAGTGGCTAACCAGAGGTGCCACATATGGTGGTGGGTTTTTCAATTTGCCAATGTTCCGCACACAGACGGAAGTAACTGTACAGGACGTCGCAGACCTGCCAGTACTGCACATGAAAAAAAGAAAACGGCTCATGATTTTTTGAAAAATGGCCAATTGGCACAAGTCTTGAGCAGTCCATGACGTGGTTTTCAAGCAATAATTGACTGTGTGACTGAGCCTTCAGTCCCCTTATTGCATGTAATCTCTCTTAACTCTCCACTGCTTTTGTCTTGCTTGTTTTATTGATTTTATTTCACCAGTCAAGAATTGAAGATGATCTGAGTATATACAGTTTGATGTCTGAATTACCTATCTGATCTTTGACTGTTAAGCATTGCCCCATCCTTTTGTGTAACTGAAAAAAAAAAAATCATGTTCCTTCCTCTTCTGTAGCACAAAAACCCACTTATTATTGTGTGTCCCTAAATGCTGACTTCCTGCTACTGTAAGCAATGTTACCCTGTACAACACTTATTTATGGTTAAAACTAATCAAGTTTAACTGCAGTAGAAAAAAAAAATAGTGATCAGATGTTTTAAGGAAATTGTGGCAAATTTGATAAATTACACAAAATGAATTTCATTTTCCTAATTTAGTAGTAGTAGTCTTAAAACCGAGTTTTAAATCCGGTTTTGTCGTCCGTCAACGGGGTGGCCAGATTTCCACCACCTCACATTCGCAGCACCCTCCCTTACTCCTTCCTTCCATTTCACCCCATTCAAATGCTCCTCCATCCTCACCCCAACTCTCCTCCTCCACTCTCTAATGTTTATAGCATAACCAGCTAGATAGGCAGGAATCAAAACAAAAAAGGGGGAAAAGATTATTCAAACTAGGTGCTTCATTTTGATTTTAAGACTTCCATTATATCACACACCCCTTGAGATTGGGTGAGCAGGGAAAGTAATAATTTAAGATGGTTTGGGAAATGTAGCACAGGATTGTTAAGGAAAAACCACACCAAACAGACCACACGAAGGGCTCTCAGCAATATGAAGGTACCCGTCCCCACCAATCATCAGTGTAGGATCATGCCATCACAAGCACAAATATATTATCAAAAGCTACAATCATATTTCTTCTAACGACCTCTTTGAGGCCTAAGTACTGTATAAGTGTGAATAATTTTCGCGTATCACAGTATTTTGTGATTTTAAACAGTTTTGCCAAATGTGCGAGAATTTCATTTCACGGTATTGACATCAATGTAATACAAATTTTGGAAAAGTTACAGTTTTTCGCAAGTTTCGCCGGACTTTCGCGTTTTGATGTTCACACTCACCCGCGAAATTAGACAACAAAATAAAAACCTCGCGAAAATTTCCACTTCTACAGTATATTCCGAGATCTCCTCATTATCAAAATCCTGTTCTTAACCCTCATGCCATACCTGTATGCTGGATGGGTTTTTGGAGTTCCTTGATCAAGTGAATATTACAAGTAAGTGTCATAAATCTGCAGAAAGAAGTATACATTGATAGATAGAAAGCCTAAGATGTACCATTTTTTTAAATCAAGGCAAAAGGGTTTCATGTTTCAGGTAAACTGAGGTTACAGAGTCCCTGAGTATTCATGAAAAATAATTTTTTTTGGGATTTTTTTATGAACTTGAGGTCGCAATGTCCTCCCCATATGTGAATTTCAGTTGAAACAGTATTGGCATACATTGCACAAACTCTTATACGAACAGTAACTGTGAAAATTTGAGTCTTGTAGAAGTATAAATAATTTTTTGACAATGAATTTACTGATGCAAGTCAAGCATTTTTAGGATTTACCAAAACAATATGCCGCTACCAGACACTTTTTTATCCTTTAGTACTGACATGTGTTTAGTACAGTTCAGTACAGTATAGGCACATTGCAATGCATTGTGGGATTGATTAAAAACACCCTCTGGTTTTTAACCCAACCTCTCATTGCAGTATAACTATATTTGTACCATATACATGTTATAGTTTGTTTTATTTCAAAATAAGTGCATGTTTTTCTGAGTAGAGAATAAATACCTGGTGAATTATACGCAGTTCAAAATTATGCCGGACAAGAACAACTTTTCCCTTGTAATCGTTTAAAATCTCCTTGAATTACCCTCCTTGAAGAAAGGATCCTTATAATGACAACCCAACATATTCCCTCCCCCCCCCATAGAGCTCTTATCTTCACAAAAATGTCCATTAATACATTAAAGTGGCAGGCCATTTCACAAAATATCAAATTCTTAGAATTTGCTCTCAAATGAAGTTAGGCCATTGTAATAACAGAGATATATTTTACACATAAAATAACATACCCCAAAACAGATAGGCAAAAATATCCAGGTAATTAGTAGGCCAACATTTAAGTTTTCCATAACTTTAATCAACAAATGTGTATATTACATGAATATTTTTTTTACTTTTTTTATTTTTTGATATTAAAACCACAAAGGTTATAGACCGGTCAAACAGTGTGCATAGCGTGGGAAACATGCATACGGAGTGGGTGTTCTTGTGTTAAACGCCATTTTCGTCGTTGCTGCATTTAACGTCGCCGCGGACGTTTAAATTATAAAAGCGTTCTGTTTACCCATAATGGAATCCTGATTTGGTCCTTAATCATTTCGGGTGAGGTCTTTTGTATATGAAAGCCTTACAACCACTGCAAAATAATCGATTTTGAAAAATCTTGAGGCGCACTATTTTTCAAATGTGGCCAGTGTCGCTTTAAATCTCACCTATCTTTATGCTTCCTTTTTTCTTTTGTTTTATATTTTATAAAGAGCAAAAGAATATTCATCTATGAATACAACATTGAAATCAGAAATACAGAATCCAAAGAGCCCATTATTTTCCTCTTAACATTCAAATGGGGCTAGTACTTTTTATTATACCGTAATGGTTTCAATAAGGCCTTTTGCCAATTAGGTACCTATTATGATGTCTGTTCTCACGTTTGCATAGATTTATTATATATCTTTTCTTTCCTGACACTTTAGAAGGGGTCGTTGAGTGTCTAGAATAGTGGAATATAAGCTGTTATACATATGGATATACAAATTAAACATATAAGGCTTCTTGATAATAGCGGATATTCCGTTTCTAATATGATCTAATGTGAGTGCAATATTAAAATAAACTGTATGATGGGTATAATGATGGTGGATCATAATTTCAGGTCTATATCAAATTAGAGGTGTATTGAGTCAATTCCACTATGCACCAGTTTGGGAATTTCACCGCAATTGGTCATGTGATCCCACAAAAACATATTCTTAATCACATAAACTCCAACTTGAAAGCTTATTTTTAGCCCACAAAGTCCTAGGGAAGTTTTAGCGTGATGACGATCTGTCTTGTTGGTTTCTTAAATTTTTGGAACCAACCTTTTTTATCCCCTAAGTACTGACATGTGGTTCGTAACATTAGCAGTATAGGCACATCAAAAACTAGTGAGTTAGTCAAATGCTCTCATGCACAGTTTTCTGCATTTCATTGATAATGATAAAGCCCCTGTTTTATAGCCACCCATTTTGTCCAAAGCAGAATGGGGATGTACCTTTTGGCACACCCCCTCTTGGGCCAGGCTACTATTTTTTTATATATCCTTTCTAATACTTCCCATTTATTAGGATTTTTTTAAATGAAAAAAAAATATTCCCCAAAAGGATGAAAATCTATACGACTAAAATGAGATCTGCTGTCCAGCTATGCATTTCATTATATCTTTAACATATGGGGCTGATATTTTGGCATGAAGGGAGGGGAGTACAGTCTGATGTTTGTTATAGGGTTTCAGAAGTGACCCAAAAGTCAAGGTCATCTAAAAGTCAATTTGCACCAATGACTGTCAAATTTGGTCAAAAAGGCCCACAGACCCCGCTTAAGAACCACAAGATCGTTTTGTGACATCTAAAAATTCCCCTAGTACTAGCATTTGTGGCTAAATGTGTGAAGTCAGGTTTTTTTATGTGTTAATAACACAGAGCTGGAATAATAAACCAATAGGTGACTCGCGCATGTTTATTGGAATAGGCCAGCAGCGTAACCGTTTTCTCTCACACCTCGCGCCCCATCTCTTGTTGTTGCGCAACCAGCTGCGTGTTGTCGCTGTTGCTGCACAAGCACACGCAGCTAGAATCTGTGCGTCGCGCTTTTTTCTCAATGTTCATTATTCCCAGTGTTCGCGTGTCCATCGCCGATTTTTCTGCAATAATTATGCGACAATCTCCGATGGGATACCATGCATCTAAAAAGATTCCGGCATTTCCTAATGCACAAAACGTCTCCCGATGACCCCTGTATTTTTGCTTAGGAAAACAGATAGTGAGTCCCGAGTGATAGCCATGGGCATCTTTGTTATTGTTGTTTTCACGCGCCAAAGTGTGACGAACGTAAACTACCGCATTTCATAAATAGCATTAGATTTTCAAATACGACGATACGTACACCAAATAGGGTGTGTCCCCAAAAACTATGAAATGAAGTGTGTATCTCATTATCATATTTCGGCACCTTGATTTTGGTTACGCTGTTTTCGGGAGAATCTTCTGGTCTGGGTTATACTTACGTCGTTGGTTAAGATAGGATTTTTGTGGGATCACATGACCTTCTTGAGGTGAAATTTTCCTCCCAACTGCTGCATTGTGGGATGGACTCAAACACCCTCTGTGACTTTTAAATTTTGGATGTCTTTACTGTCACCGCTTGTTCAATGGGCAGGGATCACTGCGGGGGTGGGGGGGGGGTAACATTTGATCA
>JAMKCH010043466.1:0-16512 GCA_023653785.1 Ophioderma brevispina
ATTGATTTGAGGCATTTCTGGAGGAAGAAAATCCTTTTCAAAAAATATTTTTAAATTTTGAATTTTATAAGCAAATCAAAATTCTTCTAAAACAAACTTTTTGGGGGGGGGCTTATTTAATCAAGTGTCAGGCTGCATAAACTATCTGTCAGCCACGTGAACACCTTCAAAACATGTCCTTACCTAACCAGTTTAATGGCATACAAAGTTAATTTCCACCCCTGAATCACAATTGAGTTCACTGATCGACCCCAGATTGTACTCAAGGCTGAGCAAACTTAAGGGGAGGGGCGTGCAGACTTGATCTACTTGTAAATTGTTTTATTAGTTTGAACGCAATTACTTACAAATGTCAGGTGTTGAGGAGTCCAGGGGCTGACTAGGTAACAGTTTCGTCATACAGTTGTTTGAATGGCACTAATCAATGGTTGACTCCTGTGTCACCTCTTAGTTTGCACAAGAAGATTACGGAATAACTTGGGATTTATTGCCATAGAACTAACAAAAAGGCAGTATGTTTTCTTTGATAACCTTGCTGTAAATTGCCTATTTTATTATTTATAAATAATAGAAGTATGCTAGGTTTGACTCTTTGATAAATTGCTGTTAATTTGCCATATTTGAAATAAACGAAATAATTACATTAAAATATAAATAAAACAAAATAAATTATTTTTTTCCGCACTAATTGAGTTTTGGGGAGGCAAAACAAAACAAAAATAGAATGTGATCAAGACAAACAGGTCATTTGTCACAATATTGATTTTGAGATACAGCCAGTTTTTGTTCTTCACAGTTCCTTTTTCATTATGGTTCTTTTTAACAAACTAATACTAAAGACAACCCTCATCACAAATCATGCATTTTAATAAATTGCATAAATAACATACATTTGGGACATTAGGGGGAAACAGAATTTGCCCAACTTATGAATAACAATGACTTTTTTCCCTTATCTCACATAATAGTGTAGTAATAATTATAATAATAATAATTAACTCCTTTCCATAATTGCCAGCATTGGGCTGCAGAGTCAATTCATGAGTTGGTTCATATACAGATGAAGAAGATTATTGCAATATTGAAAAAAATTATTGCCTAGCTGAAAGAAACAGGTGCAAAGTTCCATATTTTGATTGTGCAATTTTAAAATCACATACCACTTCAATTTACATTTTGGTCCTGTTATTTCTCAAGGATTTTGGTATGATCAGTCACACAATGTGATAATTTTCGACTATCCTGATTACTTAACACTGGTAATTGTGCATTATACTTAACCGTTTTTGCTTAAAGACAGCCCACACCCGGAATGAAATTGTTTCCTCATGGACAAAACAAAGGTGCTATGTTAAGGGGTTCGGGTAACCCTTGCAAGATGTTAAAGGCCCTCTGTAAGATTTTAAAAAAATATTTTTTTTGTTTTGAATAATCACTATTATGCACAATTCTAAAGTTCAGTTGGACTGGGATTGTCATTTGATGGAGTAAGTATTTATTAGAGTGTGCCAGTCCCATAGTAGATTTGAACAGATTTGTTTTTTTTTTTTTTGACGGATGCCTAGCAAAAATGGTCTCTACAAAATGGGCAGCTTGTCTGTCGGTCTGGATGGAGGTGAGGATATCTTTGGTCCACGCGTTTTACAAAAAGATCAACATTTGGCCATATTTTTTTCCCGATAAGCTGTGGTAGCCAAATCTAAGTATATTGCGGATGGCAGAAGCCCCTACCAACCATGTCATCATCCCCCATCCTACACCCCATTGGAGCGGTTACCAATTTTTTTAAATTCATTCTGAGAGGAAAAGCAATGCAACAAAAATAAAAAAATGCTGATTGTTATTAGACAAAAGTTTTTAATGATACCAAAATCTAAGTTTGAGGGAGATGTGGTGGGATGAAGCAGCCAGAGCCCCACTGTGCCCCTTTAAGGGGCACTTCAGTGATTAGCTAATCAGAAAATAAAAAAAATCATCAAAAATCAGGTTTTGCTATGCTTGGTTACAAGTACAGGGGTACCCAAATGATAAGGCCAAAAGCAACATAGTTGGCCAAAAGCAACCTCCTAATAAGGACAAAAATCGGTATTTTAGTCATAAATGTCCATTATGGACACTCTACTGCAACACGTAACTAAATGGGGCCTAGCCTATCTTTAACACTGCCGTTTCTTCTTTTCTGTCAATTCTTCAGTTGGAAAAAGTATCTTACAAGAATTCTACAGAATTATATATCCTTCACTTTTTAAAGCTATTCCTGCAAATTGAAAGTTTTATTCGTTCAGATGAATCACTGACTGTGCCCCTTTAAGTTGTTTCTTGGGGGTGGATACTTAGAAATGAGGCAGGAATAAATGAAACTTATTGTAATTTATTTTAATTACTTGGGGACACTTGTCAATAATGTCAGTTGCATTGTGCTCACGTATGAGAGGCGTCAAAATATCCGGGGGTGTTGTCCGAGCATGTTTTCAAGACAGCCAAAATGTTGTTTGCTGATGCTTGAATAGTGGAGTACCAGCTATTCTTCCAGTTATTATGGCCTTTCTCAAGGTGTGTTCGTCTGTATTTTTTATTTCCTACAGTCCCGGTTAGTCCGTGTACACGATCATGGTATAGCGCCCTCTCACGGTGAGTCTCTTGCGCATCGCCTTTCCGCATTTATTTTGTGTTGGTTTGTTTTTCTTTATTTTTTGGGATCAATGCTTCCATAACCTTTCCTGTGAACTGATTGGCAATACAATATAATGCCCGAATGTAATAACATGCGGTCAAACAAATGTGATACTACTATCTGGCGGCAATTGTTTGTGTTGACATTAGTGTTGGGCATTTGTCTTGTGGTTAATAAGGGTTTCAGTGTTGAAGATAATCTTTAGCATGAGCAATCAATTAGTAGGTACAATCCCCCCCATATGATGACCACAATACTTTGATTGACACTTATGCTTGCACAGAACTACTCCCCATTCACTCAAAAAAGCCTCGCATCCGCCAAGGCTTTTCCTTCACAACGCGCCTCCGGCGATCATGGTTGAGGCTTCTTTGACAAAGACTATTTATTACTTTTTCAATGGTGGACAACATGAACTGTCTATTAGTTGTAAATTGTCACTGTCATTATTTTATGTTGGTCAGTTTTATTTATAAGCTATGATTTGAAGAGTTTAGATTCAAAACATGCAAAGGTGGGATTTTTATATTGAAATTCTTCTAGGTATAAATAGGATGTATTTTTCACATTCATTTTTAAAGAAATTTGAATTACAATGGGCCATAATGAGGCTGATAACACTTACAACAACATTTCTTGTTGTGTCACTTGTTTGTTATGCTTCAATAGAGATGCTGCTCAGTATGAAATCGCATTCTAATGCCGACATAGGCCTTGATTGCAAAATGGATATCCTTATTTTTTTTTGTTGTTTGCTCGTAATCCACATCATGGTATGGCTTTGTGGTGGTGTCAGGATTTGTTCAGCTCGTGTGCTGATCCGGGGGCCGCATGTATCCTGACGGACGCTCCTAAATGGTCCCGCTATTTTGAGGCGGCGGATATGGGAACAGTCAGGTGTTTACACCCTAACTCTTATTCGACACTGACTCGATGGTACATGTACAGTTGCGACTCTCTGTAAGCCGGACCGACGGCTTAACGTCCCTCCGAGGACGGGATGCTTTCATGATCCCATTTTCCCAATTCCAAGGGAACCTGGAGGAGAGCGTATTCGTATTTAATCAATAGCTGGTATACAGATCAACTCCAGAAGTGAATACCCGAATAAATCCCAGCAGTACCACGACCCACCGGGATTCCGAACCCGGGAATTTTGATGGTAAATTTGCGCCAGAGGCAAGCACCCTAACCGCTAGGCCCCGCTCTCCCACAAGAGATATCCGTAATAAAAAGTAAACAAACATCGATGGGACCCTTATGCGTTGCATACACACCAGAAGTGCATACAGATGAAAAACACAACAAACCCGTTAACTGTGTTTTTTTTCTGGACGGTAATGACCTCGTTTAAGCGCCCTCACAGGGTATTGCATTGTTTTTAAAGGGTGATGTTATAATAAAAAGTTGAGATTCCAAGAATTTTCTTTGATGTAAATGTACCAAGTCCATTGAAAATAGTATATGAAATGTGAAGGCACATCTTGACATACAACAATTAAAGGCACTATCAGTGATTTGCTATATCAGAAAATCAAAAAAAACATCAAAAATCAGATTTTGAATGTTTGCAACAAGTACAGGTACACTAACATCTCCTACAAATGATAAGACCTGAAGCAGCCTAATATGGACAAAATCGGAAATTTTAGTCATTACTGTCCGTACGGACAATTGCTACAACACCGTAATTGAATGGAGATTCATATATATTTGAAAACTGTGTGTTTTCTTTCATTTTCTGCAATTCTTCAGTTGGAAAAAGTAATTTACGAGATTATACAGACTTATCCTTCACTTTAAGCTATTCCTGGCAAATTTCAAAAGTTGTTACTCTTTTGGTGAATCAATGATGTGTCTTTAAGGAATGCTGAAGGATTTTGGTTGAGACCAATATCTGAGCAAGGTTCCCTGATATCAGGAGAGATTATATTAACCTTGAAAACCCCTGACCACCAAACAATTAGGGATATGGAAGTAATATACTTGATATCCTTGAGCAGTTGAAAAGTGCATGTGAATTACAGGAAGCAGTAATATGAGAGGATACAAAAATGTGGATATTAGCTTATATAAATCAGAAATAAGTGTGTACAATTTCATTAACACCTTTACTGACTGGTTCAGTCAGCCAGAGTGTATAGCTTTTCCTACACGTGTGTGACCATCAGAAGGTCACACGCGTTACCAAACTTGCCCCATGACAAAATAACCAATCTAGCAAAAGTGGAAAAATTATTTTTGGTTAGGTTTGGACTGAAGGTTATTAATAATGTAAAAAGTAATAACAGATTGGTTACATTGACAAAACAGCATTGGGTTGAAAGTAAAAACTTACTGGTTTTAGGTCACAAACATGACCGAAAAATGGCCCAATCCATTCTGGTGACACCAGTATCAGAGGACTGGATGAGAAGCGGTTTGTTCCATGCCCCCTCCCCTATTTAGATTTAAATTTGAAAAACAAAAAAATCCAAAATGGACATAACATAGTTTAACCATTTTGTTGGGCAATAGCTTTGTATTGAGTGTTAAAAATCAGATCAGGGTATATTCTGCATTAATAGTTGATTCACTTTCAGTTATTCCATTCTGCATTGACTATTTTGGATCGGTCTGTCCATTTGTCCACATTAATGATCAACAATTATCCCTGTTCCCAAAAAACATTGGCATCACTAAGTTATTCAAAAATTAAAAAAAAAAAAGCTTAAAAACAACAACAAATTAAAAAAACAAAAACACTTTAAAAATTTAAAAAAAATGCTAAAAAATGCTAAAAAAAACATATATAGCATCCAGGTTTTCTTAAAAGAGGAGCAGGAGGAGGAGCTTTTATATTTAGTCCGAAAAAAGGTGAAAATATCCATATTTTACCATATATTAAAGAGACGTGAGGACATTTCCAGAAAGAAGCACCCCCAATTTTTTGAACCTGGTGTTCATGCATATTTGGAATGCTTACCAATGTATCAGATCACACCTGAAGTGAATAAGCCGAATACGCCATCTTTATGTAATAAAATGATTTAGTATTTTCTGTTGTGCACCACAGAAAATCAAAGCATGGTTTTCAATAGGGACGATTACAATAGCAGGCAAGTTCAAAACAAAGTTTGCAGTTTTCTTTTGTACTTATTGTCCAATACACCTTTGAAACGTTCTCGGAAGGTGGTCTACAACCGATCAAGTACAATTGATGAGAAATTTGTATTTAAAAAAATCATCTGTCACTTTAAGCATTCATTGAAATGACTGTTCTGCCTGAAAATGGGAGGCCTTTTTATTTCTCTACTTACATCAGGTAGATGCCTCTAATGCTCACAATACCTGTTTAAAAGTGCTTACATTAATAGCAAACCCGTAGAAAGCATCTCAACTTCTGAAGCACACCATCATTAAAGTTGTGACTGAAATGTTAAAAAAATAAAATTGAAGTGGCCTAAACGAAAAAATTTTCAATAGCAGCTGACTGGAAATGAGTCAAATTTCAATATATGGGAAAAAAATAGGTTAAGTTTTATTTTTCATGCAATACAGTAACAACCATCAAATTCCCAGACCTGACACAAGTATTTTTTTAGTACATTGAGCATTATACAACTACAACTACTTGTTGAGAGGATTTTTTTTTAAGATCAAGTTAAAAAAAAGTTTGTCTCAGAAGACCGCACACATTTTGATATAAAATTGGATCGATTAAGCCCAAATTAATTGGTAGAGCTATGAGTTGCAAAAATATTGGGCGAGACGCAGTCGAGCCCAATATTTTAAAACTCATAGCGAGACCAATTAATATTGGGCGTAAATCATCAAATTTTATCATTATCATGTTTTGGATCCGATATTTTCCTACACTTGGACTCCTCAAAACATGATGTTTAAAATTGGTTTTTGACTGCATAATTTTTTTAGGTTCTAACTCGAAATTTTTTGTAAAAAATTTCATTAAAAAATGAAAATTCAGCCGCAACACGCCCGAAAAATTGAAAAAGTGGGTCAAAAATGCAATAACAATTTTTTTTAAATCCCGCATTTCGCATTCTATAAAAAAAAAATCTTGCATTTGCATTTTTCACATTTCTTCTGAGCCTAATCTTTTCCATAGAACTAAATGTCCTATGCTTTTTTATTTGCAAAAACACAACACATACATGCCCACAAAAACTTATTGAAAAAAAATAATAAAAAATTATCGGAAAAGAAAAGAAGAAAAAAAATTGTATTTTAAGTAGTTAGTGTGTGGTATGTTGTGGGATGTAACTAGTTAAGAGTCTAGTAATCACACCCTGGATATGAATTGTTTCCTCTATTACCACAATATCGGTAGCGGTCATTTAGAGTAATTAGCCCTGGCTGCCTTAGCTTGAGATGTGCGATAACAAGGATGAAGCTTTTGGTCATTTACCAAATAATAAAAAACCAGTTTTTAGATGTGCTTAATACCCGTAACAGGCTCAACGTGTGCCACTTATTATTATGCCGCCTTCCAGAAACTTCACAATCATTTCGCCTCATCAAGGCGGCCTGCTAAATAGACATGCCTTAAAAGCGCACAAGCCTACCAGCACTTAGATTGAATATTCCCATGCAGTTCCCCAGATTTTGCTTGGGTCGACGAGGGGGGCACTTGAGATTAAGTATCTTGGCCAGGGACACAAAATGTTGACCACAGTTGTGCTTGAACTCACAATTTTACTGTTCTAATGATCACAAGTCCTGCACTTTTTCACGGGACCACACATGCTCAACATTGATTTAATTTGAAAAAGAGAAAGGAAACCACAAATTTAATTAAAGCTATTGTTTTTAAAAATAATAAAACCCTTTTAAAATTAAAAAAAGAAAAAACCTAAAAAATTAAAAAAAAAAAAATAGGGGCAATTGATGAAATTTGGACCATCTCGTGGTTATTCGCTCAAAATGTTATTCCGTTTAAGGCTGCCGAATTCACTAGTGTTTGTGCTTTCACTTCCACGTTTGCATTTTACACTAAGCCTTAGGGAACATAATGTGAGTGGCAAATTTCAAAAGGAGAAACTTAGTAAGTAAGCTGCATGTTGCCCAGCAAGAGGGGTGTGTATATAAACAAAGACCTAAGGACCCAAGACCTATAAAACAAAGACCGAAGACTATAAAACTAAGACCTATGAAACTAAGACTAAGACCTATAAAAACTAAGAACAGATAAAACTAAGACTATAAAACTAAGACCTATTAAAACTAAGACCTATAAAAATAGACCTATAAAATAAGACCTATTAAAACTAGACCATAAAATACAGCTTTAGATTGTTAAAGCAAAGACACATTCTGAGAGTATGTTACTTGGGGTGTATTTTCTTTCATGTGGGAGTAAGTATTTTTACTAGAGTTACCACGTTACGAATTGTCCTATACGGAATAAACTGTATCTGTATTGAGTTTATTCCATAAAAGAGTAGAAAAGAGGATTTTTCTTAGGGGGTTAGAACTTATAGGCCTGCGGAGCAATCCTATACAAAACATGGTACATTGACATTTTAATGTCTAAATCTGTTTTATGGGTCTTAGTTTTATAGGTCTTAGGTCTTTTTTTTATAGGTCTTTGTTTTATAGGTCTTTGTTTGAAGGTCTTTGGTTATAGGTCTTAGTTTTATGTCTTAGGTCTTGGTCTTAGTTTTTAGGTCTTAGGTCTTAGGTCTTAGTGTTATAGGTCTTGGGTTTAGTTTATAGGCCTTAGTCTGTTTTATAGTTTGGTATTAGTTTGAGGTCTTAGTTTTAAGTCTTGGGTCTTAGTTTTTAGGTCTTAGGTCTTTGTTTTATAGGTCTTAGGGCTTTGTTTTATAGGTCTTAGGTCTTTGTTTTATAGGTCAAGGGTTTAGGTCTTTGTTTTATTACAAACACCCCAGCAAGAGTTGATACGAATCCTGAAACCAAACAAAAAAGAGTTATGCTTTTTCTAAATAAAACGGAAGAAAAATCTCCCAAATAATGTATAGTGTGCTGGAAATTTGAATAAAAGAACCTCAATTATTTTTTTTGTAAAATGTTATTATTCCCTATCTATTATTTCAGGGGCGGATCCAGGGGGAATTCTCAATAGAGGGGGGGCGCCCCGGTCACTATTCACTTTTTAAAATTTTGGGTTAGAACCCCATTTCTTTTCACTCGGTTATAAATTATGAAGAGGAGGGGGGGGGAGGCGTAAGGCCTCTATATTTATATTTTTTTTTCAAGCATCAGAGCACCAAAACACACAACAAAGAAAGAGTACCCCCCTGCTCTTAGAATTTCAAACAGAGTGTGAAAACAAATTGTGTCTACCGGAGAGCGCAGCGAGGCGGAAAATTTTACCAAATTGTGTCGCAAGGGCGCACAACAAAAGGTCATTTTACTAGATATACAGGGCGCCCTGTGGCGGCACAAAAGGCAGTTTCTAATCTACAAGGTCTGAGCAGGGAGCATGTGGGTGATCGCGACCCACTGAGTTATGCCACAAGGGAGGACAAAATTCCCATTCCCCTATGATTATGTTAGTGCATGTGATACACCCCCCTGCTCAGAACCCTTGCTGCCCCCCCCCCCCCCACTGGTTACGCCACTGGCAAGGGCGGACAAGGTTCCCCCTTCCCCTTAATGTTATGTTAGGTTGAATGTGATGCATGCTTCAACTTAGTCCATGTATTTCGCAGACTTGTAGTACCCGTACCCTACCAATACCTGGGTACAAATTACGTACCCATCCCCTGAACCTTACCCAGGTCTGCACCCGTTACCCATCCAATGATGCTGGAATTACCCATAACCATTTTACCTGTTCCCATTATTCATACCAAGTACCCGTATCTGTACCCACGGTCTTGTACCCAATTCGTACCCATGGTCTTGTACCCGTTCGTATCCATCCCATATCACAGTTCCGTACCCGCACCCACACCATGGTCTTCAACCCATCCCTACCCATACCCATCCATACCCAGACTACAAGCCTTGTTATTTCAACAAAACTGAAACACAATTCCTGTTTTGGTTAGATGCATTAAGTGTATGTGGACACAATATTCCGTATGCAAACAATTGGGGGGAAAGTTCTTATTATCTTTTAAGGAATTTTTTGTGTGTAAAGTAATCTATAGCCTTTAAGGTTAACCAGAAGTCTTATTTGATATAAAATACCTTGATATCGAAGTTCTAAGGTATCAAAACCCAACAAGATACAATCAGATCCCTGCTTTGGTCCAGTGGGAAGTATGCATCATAAGATAAGGTGTTCATCTGTAACCTTCAGAATTACGTGGTGTGAAAGGCAAACATGAAGTTTCTCTGAGTGTAATAGGCGTGTCTTGTATTTAGGGCACTAACTACCTCAGATTATTTTTCTCAAATTTGCTAGAAATTACTTCCATTTTCATTATATGGTATTGAAATTTATACATTTGAGGAGTCTGTAAAAGTGGCTGAAAGTAGTTATGCAATTGTCACTAATAATTTGATGAACTATTGTGATTTAATAGGGACAAGAGGAGATTTGTTTAGGATGCAAATTTCTCTTAAATTTGCACCTGATAAATTGGTTATAGAACAAAGGTTTTCAAAATGTTTTGGACAAGTAGGGAAAAACAATTTTGAAACAATTACTTGGTCTACTAATACCTATGGCTTGGCCTTGTGAAGGTAAACTGCATGGGGGGAGACCACTCACCTCCCAAACCTAGGAGGCATTCGGTGAAGGAGAACAGGAAAAATGGGGTCTTAGGTGAGAAGACAGCCACATTGCCAACAAAATGGGGTTTCAGTGTGACAATTTTTTAAAAAAAATTTCCAAACAAATATTGTCGTTGGGTGAGGTGTTGAAAAACTTTCTTAAAAACATAAGTCTGAGTGAAAATTTCAAAAATTTCCCCCCAAAAATAGGGGTCTTTGCCAAACAGTGGGTAAAATTTCAACAATATGGGGGGTCTTTGGGGTGACATTTTTCAATAAATATGGGTCTTTGGGGGGACTTAACAGCCTACATATTGTCGTCAATTCAAGATGGGAGTGCCCTCAAGGCACTGCCATGTTTACTGAATGTTATTGAATATTTGGCATAGGACTCTAAATCTGATTTCTGCCAGTCTATTGGTGTTTTCCAAAAAAATCTGTGTTTTGGGTTATTCATCCCTGGGAAGGGGTACTTAACTTTATTTGGGTGGTATGTGCCACCCAGAGTTCAAAACAGTGAAGGTTCCGCAGATGATTTGAGAGCCAAAAACTGGGGTCTTTCGGGAAAATAAGATACGATTTTACTCAATTTCCAGCTAACTTTTTGATGGGGTTTCGGAAACATATTTGGTAGAATGTTATTTAAGGAAAGATTCAACGGGGGAGGATCCCCATGTCTCCACAGCCGGCAATGGCCCAATGGGCAAAGAAAAATGTGGTTTATACAATGTATTCAAAACGGATTATAACTATTTAAAAATACTTTGTTTCCATTAATTTTTCTTCCGGAGAGATCACCATCTGCAATTTCAGGTCCCATTCAAGAGAGCAGTCACGGGCTAGTAGCACTCAGGATTCTCATAGAGAAAACATCAGGTTTGTTTAAAATCTTTATAAGGTCTTAGGTCTTTGTTGTATAGGTCAAGGGTTTAGGTCTTTGTTTTATTACAAACACCCCAGCAAGAGTTGATACGAATCCTGAAACCAAACAAAAAAGAGTTATGCTTTTTCTAAATAAAACGGAAGAAAAATCTCCCAAATAATGTATAGTGTGCTGGAAATTTGAATAAAAGAACCTCAATTATTTTTTTTGTAAAATGTTATTATTCCCTATCTATTATTTCAGGGGCGGATCCAGGGGGAATTCTCAATAGAGGGGGGGCGCCCCGGTCACTATTCACTTTTTAAAATTTTGGGTTAGAACCCCATTTCTTTTCACTCGGTTATAAATTATGAAGAGGAGGGGGGGGGAGGCGTAAGGCCTCTATATTTATATTTTTTTTTCAAGCATCAGAGCACCAAACACACAACAAAGAAAGAGTACCCCCCTGCTCTTAGAATTTCAAACAGAGTGTGAAAACAAATTGTGTCTACCGGAGAGCGCAGCGAGGCGGAAAATTTTACCAAATTGTGTCGCAAGGGCGCACAACAAAAGGTCATTTTACTAGATATACAGGGCGCCCTGTGGCGGCACAAAAGGCAGTTTCTAATCTACAAGGTCTGAGCAGGGAGCATGTGGGTGATCGCGACCCACTGAGTTATGCCACAAGGGAGGACAAAATTCCCATTCCCCTATGATTATGTTAGTGCATGTGATACACCCCCCTGCTCAGAACCCTTGCTGCCCCCCCCCCCCCCACTGGTTACGCCACTGGCAAGGGCGGACAAGGTTCCCCCTTCCCCTTAATGTTATGTTAGGTTGAATGTGATGCATGCTTCAACTTAGTCCATGTATTTCGCAGACTTGTAGTACCCGTACCCTACCAATACCTGGGTACAAATTACGTACCCATCCCCTGAACCTTACCCAGGTCTGCACCCGTTACCCATCCAATGATGCTGGAATTACCCATAACCATTTTACCTGTTCCCATTATTCATACCAAGTACCCGTATCTGTACCCACGGTCTTGTACCCAATTCGTACCCATGGTCTTGTACCCGTTCGTATCCATCCCATATCACAGTTCCGTACCCGCACCCACACCATGGTCTTCAACCCATCCCTACCCATACCCATCCATACCCAGACTACAAGCCTTGTTATTTCAACAAAACTGAAACACAATTCCTGTTTTGGTTAGATGCATTAAGTGTATGTGGACACAATATTCCGTATGCAAACAATTGGGGGGAAAGTTCTTATTATCTTTTAAGGAATTTTTTGTGTGTAAAGTAATCTATAGCCTTTAAGGTTAACCAGAAGTCTTATTTGATATAAAATACCTTGATATCGAAGTTCTAAGGTATCAAAACCCAACAAGATACAATCAGATCCCTGCTTTGGTCCAGTGGGAAGTATGCATCATAAGATAAGGTGTTCATCTGTAACCTTCAGAATTACGTGGTGTGAAAGGCAAACATGAAGTTTCTCTGAGTGTAATAGGCGTGTCTTGTATTTAGGGCACTAACTACCTCAGATTATTTTTCTCAAATTTGCTAGAAATTACTTCCATTTTCATTATATGGTATTGAAATTTATACATTTGAGGAGTCTGTAAAAGTGGCTGAAAGTAGTTATGCAATTGTCACTAATAATTTGATGAACTATTGTGATTTAATAGGGACAAGAGGAGATTTGTTTAGGATGCAAATTTCTCTTAAATTTGCACCTGATAAATTGGTTATAGAACAAAGGTTTTCAAAATGTTTTGGACAAGTAGGGAAAAACAATTTTGAAACAATTACTTGGTCTACTAATACCTATGGCTTGGCCTTGTGAAGGTAAACTGCATGGGGGGAGACCACTCACCTCCCAAACCTAGGAGGCATTCGGTGAAGGAGAACAGGAAAAATGGGGTCTTAGGTGAGAAGACAGCCACATTGCCAACAAAATGGGGTTTCAGTGTGACAATTTTTTAAAAAAAATTTCCAAACAAATATTGTCGTTGGGTGAGGTGTTGAAAAACTTTCTTAAAAACATAAGTCTGAGTGAAAATTTCAAAAATTTCCCCCCAAAAATAGGGGTCTTTGCCAAACAGTGGGTAAAATTTCAACAATATGGGGGGTCTTTGGGGTGACATTTTTCAATAAATATGGGGTCTTTGGGGGGACTTAACAGCCTACATATTGTCGTCAATTCAAGATGGGAGTGCCCTCAAGGCACTGCCATGTTTACTGAATGTTATTGAATATTTGGCATAGGACTCTAAATCTGATTTCTGCCAGTCTATTGGTGTTTTCCAAAAAAATCTGTGTTTTGGGTTATTCATCCCTGGGAAGGGGTACTTAACTTTATTTGGGTGGTATGTGCCACCCAGAGTTCAAAACAGTGAAGGTTCCGCAGATGATTTGAGAGCCAAAAACTGGGGTCTTTCGGGAAAATAAGATACGATTTTACTCAATTTCCAGCTAACTTTTTGATGGGGTTTCGGAAACATATTTGGTAGAATGTTATTTAAGGAAAGATTCAACGGGGGAGGATCCCCATGTCTCCACAGCCGGCAATGGCCCAATGGGCAAAGAAAAATGTGGTTTATACAATGTATTCAAAACGGATTATAACTATTTAAAAATACTTTGTTTCCATTAATTTTTCTTCCGGAGAGATCACCATCTGCAATTTCAGGTCCCATTCAAGAGAGCAGTCACGGGCTAGTAGCACTCAGGATTCTCATAGAGAAAACATCAGGTTTGTTTAAAAATCTTTATAAGGTTTACACAAATGGTGAGCACTGTTAATAGTGCTTTACGGGAGTTTCCATAACCTGACACATCTAACACACACTTTTTTCTAACACTATGATTTTGGAAACCTTAACAGAAATAACAGGTGCTTTGTATTCCCCATGAAGGGTTTCCGAATTCATTAATTATGTCAGAAAAAAGTGTGTCAGATGGGTAAGGTTAGGAAACTCGCATGCTTTTAAGACTTCTTGACCTTCTCAAATGTCCAAAAAATTCAGACCACTAGGAAGTAATAGAGAATTTGTTGTTTGCCTTTCAAATATCATGTCATATTGGATGGGCAAGTCCACTATATGCCGAAAGTGGATACGGCATATGGGTAATGAGAAATGATAATGTACAGGAGCCCAGAAATACACAAAAACGATATGGCTGGCCAATGAAACCATGTGTGACTATGTTGCATAATGCCTTGATATGCACGCTGCATGACCATAGTGATCCGAACAGTAAAGAAGTGTCATGTCATCATGACTCAATTGGTGGGGGATAATTATGGATAAATAGTCAGTGCTGAAAGGCATGATATTTGGTTGAAATATAAAATCATGAAATTTGCTTAGACTGAAGGGTGGTAGTCAATAGCTTTGTCAGGATTAGAATATGGTGCCGTTTAGAAAAACACTGTATAATATGATATCGCCCCAGGGGGACACTTGAATATGAATGAATATGGGTGTAAGGCTTTGCTTCCAAACCCAATGGCATTCCCGTGGACAGAGGACTGGAAAAATGGGAATAGGGGTCTTTGGGTGATAGATTGCCAAATTGTCCAAAAGGGGGGGTTTCGAGTGGACAAATTTTTCAAAAATTTCCCCCAAAATGGGTCTTTGGGTGAGATTTTTGCAAAATATTCTAAATTATAGAGGTCTTTGGATGAAAAATGTCAAAACATTTCCTCAATATAGGGTCTTGGGTGAAATTTGTCAAAAATATGAGGCCTTTGGGTGACAATGATTCTGAAAAAGGGGGTCTAAACAGCCTACATGCGATGTCAATTCCAAGATGGGACTGCCCCCTGATAACCGCTAAAATTCTAAACATCCAAGGAATGCATGTTTTGATTTTTATGTTAACTGTATGTGTAACTCTATGCTCAATCGATCCAGAAGTGATGTGTTAACCAAAGCTTAGCCTGGTGAGCTCCTTTAACCTTAAAAAAATTAGGCTGCAAGTAAGTAACATGTGTAACAATTTGTTTTGGGGCTTATACAGGTGCATAATGAGACATGTGTTACAAAGCCGTTGTGCAGAAATGCTGGATCTGAAAGAGCAACTAGGTAAGTGAGAGCTGCAAAATTGATCATTATGAAAGGGGACATTTTGTGATCCTTACCCTTGTCCATCCATCCTTAAAGGTGCATTTTGCAATTCCAGCATATTCTGTTTTATTCTTGTTCCAAGATATCCTTGAGAAAGCTTATCACAAAATTTTAGTTGATTGCAACTTTGGTGGTTTTGTGGTTTGAGCAAATGTTGTGTTTTTCACGATCCTATTCAAAATTGTGAATTTCTTACAGATATGACTGAATTTGCACTTAAGATCAGGTACACATGGCTTACTAATGGTCACGCTCAGATGAATATGAGAAACTCAACTTTTTTAGCAAGTCGGGGGAAACTAAGGTTGTGGATACAAATGCCCCATTAACCTAATTAGGTGAGATATTTTAATATTGGTCTGAATTGTTTCTGTGCCTATCTTAGTATTCAGATCTATGTACTTTTCTTTTAAAAAATATGATTTTGTATTTAATACACTGATTCAAGCATTTCTTATACATAAGAGAGTACCATTGCCCCGTAACACTTAGCGAATCACCGAAATTTGGGAACTTGAGCTTTGGTTTGAGATATCTGTAGTACTATAAACTAACAAAAAAAACAGAATACAAAATGCACCTGTAACACATGGATAAAATAAACACAACCACTGGGCTGTCCCACATGCTTCCGAATGTTGAACCATATGTGGCTATCATAATACAGAGAGTAGTAGTAGTAGTGATAGTATAGTATACAAATATTAACTGACTATAAGTGGTTATGTTGAAATATCATCACGAAATGAAAGATGTACGGTTCCATTCCTGCGAGTGGAATGGGACCTCTTTCAACTGAGTGGATGATATTTCTACAGTCACACACAAATTTAAGACAGTTAATATTTGTTTATATTGAAACTCTTACATAAATTCTTTTTCTTAAAAATAAGTTAAACTTCCATGTCATCGTCACCTTTTCAAGTTTTTCCGTTACAAGTGAAACAGTGATAGATACACAAATCGGTGAATCCGAGGTTGCACATGCGTACTTTGGCGGAAGGCAGTGCGTCGGACTGGAACCATGAACGGACTGGAATTTATGTATGAGTGGTATCAATATAAATAATAACAACAACAACAATGTTTTAAATCCGGTTTTGCCCCTGCTAACGGGGGTGGCCGGAATTCACCTCACATTCC
>JAMKCH010043467.1:0-12314 GCA_023653785.1 Ophioderma brevispina
GGGGGGAGAGGGTCATACCAATGATCATACACGGGGGGTGTACCTCGAAAAGGGACATAGCCGAGCGTCTTGAACAAGACAACAGTTTATTGTCTTAAACCAATTACTAACCTCTGCAAGCTCTTTATTTATGAGATCCGACTTATTTAATATATTCTGATGAGAATGGGTTATGGTTGTGTCATCAGCGAACAAGACAAACTTAATTAAGGGGAGTCACAATTTACAATATCATTCACATATATAATAATAATAAGGGACCTTAATCTTGACCCCTGCGCGAACGACATGTTAAATTTCTTTAAAGTCAGTGTTACATGAATCGAAGTACCATATTGTGATTGTTTGGATAGCTTTTGAACCAGCTCAAAACAATGCACGAAATCCATCAGTTCTCCTTATGCAGTAGAGGTCATGATCAAGTGTATCAAAAGCTTTTTGAAGGCTCGAGGAAAAATACTAACGGTGGTTTCATTGTTTTCCAATGATTACGCCCACCGCCCTTTATGCTCTTGTCCTACTGCCTCATACATAGACCCTCGCATGATTTAGATTCAGCTACGCAAATCGATTCTACATGTACCCTTGTTCACTATTCTAGGCACTTGCGTCTTTTATTGTAATACTACGTAACTATTGTACTTTTTTGTAACTATGAGTCGGTACATGAGGTGTGACAACAACAACGTCTTTTAAAGTATTTTTGCAACAAGTACAGACGGCCAGGACGTCAGAGTAGAGCTTACAGGACGATAATTGGACACAATATAAACCCCCATGGAATCATATTTTTTGTAAATGGGTATTACTTTCTGCTATTTTAAGACCATTTGGAACAAACACCTGTAGAAATAGACAAATAAAAATCATACAAGTGGAGAAAGATTTTCACTGGCGACTCGCTTCACAATTACCTAATGATCATGTGCGCCGCAATTTTATTTTGATAAATTTATTATGATCTCTGATTCCTCATCAAACAAGTGGTTTCATATACATGTTACTGCTAAGGTAGTCATAATATTGTTTAACGTGTATGAATAGTGAGCTAATTCGGCACCAAATGTCACAAAACGTCATTAAACCCATTGGATATTTCATAGGGATTTGTACTATATTACCTAAATCAGTCTTAAATTTACTTGAACGTTGCCTTTCTTATTACGTCCAATAATAACATTACTGTTGCCAAGTCTTTCGCCATGTTTGTTTTTACGGATCAAACCTAAGTTTATAATAACTACTTTTGTGAAATACAACAAGAATGTTAAGTTGTTCTAATGTTGTAAAAGTGTTGTCGGTTTCATCGCCAAATGTTTGGCAAATATTTTATACAGCTGTTTTTTACATTGATACGCTTTTAAATCCTTTTGTAATCCAAGGAAATCGTGGTTCCTTTCTGTGAGTACGCTTGGCATTTTTAAGCGGTTGCAATTATCATACATTTGGTAAAAATGTTTACAAACTTATCGTAATCTTGATTAGCATCTTGTGATTATCCAACTCTTGTTGCAGTTTACAGAAGATAAACTTTTTTTGAAAACGATTAATATACAATTAGTATGATTCCTTTTATAGTAATGATCTGAATCTGAATTGACTAATTTTTAACCGCATGATTTGTCATCCAAAATTTGTTGGGCAATGTGATACGTATATCTGTTACTATAATTTCGGAATGGAAAAAGTTTGATTATTAGTAATGATATGGTCTTATAATAGTCGCGCACTATGCCTATGTAAGTTGGTGGTTTAGAAATAGTTGGAATAAAAGAGTGTGAATACTAAACAGATCCAGATACTCAGTGTCGGGACGATGAATATCGTCTTTGGTAAATCAAATTAAAATCCCATTAGATAACATAATTTGTTTTCACTATTGATCTGACCAAACAATGGAGAATATCAGTATAAAAGAGTCAATAGATGTGTCGTGAAACGATAGATATGCCACTATTATATTTTATACGTTTTCTTTCTATATTTCATAATACATAATTCAAAATTTGCATTTGCAAACACATAAATCAGACCTATTTTATAGCAAACCTTGTCAGAAATTACAGACAACTCCCCCTGTTTCCCGATTGACTCTATTAGGTGTACTCACCATTATAGCCATCAAGCTTATAATAATAGGCGGAGCTTCTTTTAAATGCGTTTCTAGAGACCTGTAATTGTAAAGTGTTTGTCCATAGATTTTAAGCATTCTTTAAGCTTCTCAAATGTTTGTGATACTAGTATTTGGTATCCATATTGAAAAATTGGGACTCACTTTATCGGTCTCGTAGTACTTTTTAATTTAAAACTTCATTGTGTTGTTACACTTTTTGAACTTGTCGTGGTCTCTATTCAGGCCTCCCAGGAACCACTTTAAAACATAACCATCCAGCTGTATTCATTTTCTTCAATGTTAGGCTTTGTTTGTTGCATTTCTTATGGTATATTGATCACCAAATTTTACAAAATAAGACCAAATTAAAAAAACCCAAAAACGAAAAAAATAAAAAACTTAAAAAAAGCAAAAAATAAAAAAAATAAAATAGATTATAAAAAAATAACAAAATAAAATTACGGTATAAACACCAAAAAACGCGCACAACCATATTTAAGCACCAAATAACTATAAACAATATGAAATGTGCATACAAATTAATCGATTGGATCGAGCAAAAGCCAGATTTATAAACCTGTGTTATATAATTATTTGAAGAAGAAAAAATGTAGATAATACGGCAAACAAAAGTAGTATACCAGCAGAATTGCAGTTGAAAAGGCCAAATTTGATTTTGTAAAAATGATGTCGATAACATTTTGTACATAATAATAATTTCCAAAAATGTTTACTGAAGTGGGACAGAGGCTCAATTTCAAATTTCGATCCAAAATTCATTTTGGGAATTTATGAGAATATTCGTCGGCTGAATTGCAAGACCAACGTAAGGAAGGTGCAGTTTGGACTAATTTTGCAGGAAAGAAAATTTTTGGGTTCTATAGGATTCTATAGGTTGGCTGGTGTGTCCATATTTATAGCAGGTATTACAATGGAAATGATATTTGTCTGAGTATAATGAAATAAGTTCACTTGACAAAACGTTATTAATTATTTATTTACATAAAAGAGAGAACGTATAAGTGAAATCAGTATTTTATAGTTAGTGCAAGACCACGGAAGTGCAGCACTTTACGTTGGTATTGCACTGAGAAAAGGTTTAATGCAAGACCAACGTAAGTGCCAAATTCGTTGGTCTGCACTGAAAATGTGCACAAAGCTAATGGCAAGACCAACGTAAGTGCCACTTACGTTACGTTGGTCTTGCACTTGAAATGAAAAATGGCAAATTGTTTAAGCAGACCAAAGTAAGTTCAATTACGTTGTCTTGCACGAAAAGGTGCCAAAATGTTTCATGCCAGACCAACGCTAAGTGCCACTACGTTGGTCTTGCACTGAAAAGGGGACAAATTGCTCATGCAAGACCAACGTAAGTGCAACTTACGTTGGTCTTCTTGCACTGAAAGGGGCAAAAGTGCTAAAATGCAAGACCAACGGTAGTGCCACTTACGTTGGCACTTACGTTGGTCTAGCATTAAACAATTTTTAAAACCCCCAAAAATATATTATTTTTCTCATTTAACACTTTTTTAATTCACTTGCGTATCTTCACACATACTTTAAAATATGAGAGAATACCTCCTCTTTCCAAATTCACCAAAACCTCATTTCGACAAAAAATGGTCACTACGTTGGTCTTGCATTCAGACGACGATTATTTTATAATAGCTAGTTCATTTTTGAAGACAATTGCGGTTTATCTTCTTATTAATTTGAGGGAGCAAACAATTTTTCCAGGACATTTATACTTCTTTATTATTTAACACAGTTTAGCTATTAATCCATATAATGTTCAAAACACCAATCCAAATCTACATGTGTTTATATATCACAAGTAGAACTCACTCACTTCCTGTATTTCTTTGTATTCATATGTTCAATAATTACACATTGGAACCAAAGCAAAAGAATGATTTTATATGTCAGCAAGAGTACAGTTCAATGATTTGATTTTCGTATTTGATTAATAATAAGAAATTTAAATTTTAATCATTTGTTTTTTTGTTTAATTTAAGAAACAATTAAAGTGTTTACAGAATGTTTTACATGTGGAAGTCAAATCCATACAGACTGCCCCCCCAAAAAACTATACAATCCAAGATTAATTGTTCGCCCCAGATTTAAGTTAATCCAACCGAGTTTTATGATTCTTTTTTAGAGTGTTCTAGCTTTCATGAGATTGATTTGGTGTAATTTGGGGGTTGGGTTCAGGAGTTATGGCTAATATCTGAGACAGTTGAAAAACTGTTGGGCCAGTTTCAGCCTATCCTGATATCAAACAAAGTTGGCATGGAAAATCACTTCAAGACATTCTTATTGACAATTAAAATAAAACGTAGGTATAAAGTGCTGTCTTCTTGTGATTTTACGTAATTTATAACTTTATAATGTCGCAATGCTAATAAATACATGTAGCATTGGTTAATTCCAGAATATAACCCCCCCCCCCCAAAGATGGACCATTTCAAATTCGAAATGACTATGGGAATTCCCAAGCTGTTTTACAAATTAGTGTGGGAATTCCTAAGCTGATTTGAAAAATAACAGTGTGGGAAATTCCAACAGCATTTTTCGGCATGAAATCTTTGGTGTGTCTGATTAAATGGCAAACAAAGGTTAAAATTATACTTTTCAAAACGGGATTTTTAAAACCCAAAGATGACTATCTTTTGTGAAATATTTGTTTTTTATGGGAAATTCTCAAATACCAAAGATGACATCTGCGAAATACCTAGCCTTATGGGAATTCCCAAACCCAAAGATGACATACGTGAAAGGGTGACCCGTATTGGAATTCCCAAACACCAAAGATGAAATCTGTGAAATGGCTGGCCTTTATGGGAATTCCCAAAACACCAAAGATGACATCTTGTTGAATGGCTGTCTCCTGTGGGAATTCCCAAAAACCAAAGATGATAACCGTGAAATGGCTCTGGCCTTTATGGAATTCCCAAAGCCACAGATGACCAACCGTGAAATGAAATGGCTGGCAGGTTATGGAATTTCCCAAACTGATCATCCGTATCTGTGAGATGACAGGCCCTATGGGAAATCTCCCAATACCCAAAATATGATATTTATGTCATGGATGGCCCAAACGCGAAATGCCACATAAAATAGGGGGGGGGAGGATCGGATAGGATAGGTCGGAAATGTGACTGTGGACTCGAAACTGATCGATTTCTAAGGTCATTGGTTAGAAAAGGGTATACCCATTTCTAAGGATTTTGCTCAAATATATTACCCATTTTTTCAAAATTTGAGGCAGTTTGGGAGACGTCGGAAAACAGGTCTAAGAGTTCACAGGAAAAAGGGACCCGCTGGAGCGGCACATCCCCCGTAAGGCCGATTTATACATTTAGTATGCAAAGTACCCCCCCCCCCCCCCGATAGAAAACATTGATTGTTTTGAAACCTAGGGTATGTGAATGCCGCGCCGCGACGTTAATGGAAATTTTAAATCTGCATGAGCTTTGACGCTATTTCCCTGCAATTTTTCTTAAAACAAATATTACTTAAACCGGTTTAGCAGCAGATATGGTCCTCCACCAACAATGGTGAACAATAGGGCACTCGATTAATGTTGACTCTTCACGCAACATTAGGTTCTGCTTTATTCTGCTGTCTTCTATGGAGCCGGACTATGTGGCTCCCGGCAGACCATATCTCCTTTTACACCGGCATTTAGCAGCATTTCTAGAAAAGCCAGAGTAGTACATAACAAAATATAAATAAGGAGAGCTTCAAAATTCTTACTTTATTTTATTTGTTATCAAAACCTCACAAAAGGTAAATCGGAAGAGAACAAAAATATGTGTCGGGGACAGTTAACCCGCGTCTTACCAAGGGGGGGGGGGGGTACGAACTTCGATCCGTGCGCTAAAACTTCTTTAAAAATACGGAAAAAAGGCTAAAAGCTTCTGGTAATCGTCTATTATCCTTACGGTCATTTAGCGAATAAAAAGCGAAAAAAAGGTGAAGGTAGCACCTGCACCGGGGTTAGGGTATGCCGTCAAAGTCGAAGGGTAAGGGGGGTGGTTGCCACCCAAGGATATTTAGGGTGATTTTTTTATGAAAATATAAGCACAGTATGATCTAAAACTCTTTGTTTATGAAACACTATCCAATTGCCATCATTAAGAGCTGAAAACCCCATGAAAATCCGATATTTCCTAGGTTTTTTAGAGCAAAAGTGGATTTTGCCTATTTTCTATGGAAAAAGCCCAATTTTCAGACTCGCGGACTTGATGACGGCATTTTGATGACGTCATTCTAACGCCATACTAGGTATGTGGTACTTATTTTGGTTTAATGGGAAGATGAGGATAATAGCTACCACTGGTATCAAATCATAAGCATACGGGTGCTAATAAAAATTCTCGAGGGGGGGGGTGGGTGGTAACCACCCCCCCCCCCCTCTCTTGGAAACATGTTACAAAAAAAGGCTTGGTAAGCGGGGTTTTATTAAGGAGGGGTTTATGGGGTCTGAAGCAGTGAATTTGAAGTGATTTTTCTTAATTTTCCTAAATAGTGGTATTATATACATGGTACACATCATATTGTAGCCCAGTCACCAAAGTTTTAAATTCATGTCAATGTTTTGCTTCTGGGTTGCCATGGTAACCACGTAAGGCCTCTGATTGGCTAAACACTACAATAAACGTAACTAAATAACTAAAAACAAGGCTTACTGGGACAACCTTGGGTGGCATGTGCAGGTGGTTGGTAAATACGCAGTGAACCAATGAAGCAGGATTTTGATACCGTTGCCATGGCAACCGGCAATCGCCAATCACATTAATTTCATGGCGCGTAACCCCGTACGTAATTTGAATTTGGAACACAATTTTGAAAATCGGGCTTCATGTTTCACTCGGCTATATGTGCTGAATATGTGTGCAAATTTAATGTGCATTAGCATGTAGCGTTCTATAGTACGTTCGTTTTGTTTGGTTTGTTTGCGTATTTTTAACGAAACGAGTATAGACCTCGAAACTTTAGGAAAAACAAAATTGAGGCGCTTTTGATGTGAAATTTGGAGTTTTTTTAAATTACATTTTATACTGAATTATCAGAATTATTATGAAAGGAATCGTTCGAAATCGGTTGCAAAATCCATTTTCCTGTAATTAATTTTTAAATAATTTTTTAGTTTTTTGATTTTTTTAATTTCAGGAAAACAATGAAATACATAAAAATCACTGACCCAGGACATTTAATTACCTTTAATTATGCGACAAAATAATATGATATTTATTGACTTCGATTAGCCAAAAAAATGGCGTAAATGGTCCGTATAAAAATTCTTTTAAAAAATATCTTAAATATAACCTATTTAAACGTTTTTGATATCAACGTATAGTCGGAAGGACTATGCGTATTTGGCAAATTTCGCGTACGCTGCTTCACTTTGATCAGGCATATCTCGGGAACGATTGTCCGATTGCGATCGAATAAAAAGCATTTTGTAGATTACAATCTCACACAATTACGCCATTGCATTATCACATTTTGTAAAATGGAAACATTTTGTTACCACAAAGTCAGCCCCCAACCCCCCCCCCCTTAACGAATATTGACACTTTCAGAAGATCTGTGCGTTGCAAAACTTGATTACGATAGATTTCAAGAGCTACTTCCAAACGTTATGTTGATGAAAAAAAATAAACTACTTGCCCAGATAAATAACACAGGGAACACGGGTAACAGCGTCCTCAAAGTCAAAATGAACATGCCAGTCGACTTGAGGTTTGAAGAATGAAGAAAGGTTATGAAATTTCGTGCGAAGCGGAAGTAAAATCAGGGGTATTTAGGAATATGCTAAACCAATTTTGAGGATTTTTTAAGCTTCTAGAAGTTTGATCAGCCAATGACGCGCATGGCCAAGTGACATAAATTTGTTTTGACATTTGGGGATGGTGTGTTGATGGGAAATTTATGAATGTGATAAAACAGGTATTGCTGACAAGATATGTTTACTAGTACATATGACCGTAAAGCGCCAATTTAGAATGTAAATTCGTCAAAGGTGCCTGTTCAATTTGTGTCTATTTGTGTGCTCTACTTGTATGAGAGATGAAAACTTACCTACGCTCATTACTGTGCTAAGATTGGTTGTCAACTTAAAACGACGTTCACAGTTTAGTTGTTTAGCTTGAAGGCTCTCATTTAATGAATTTGAAAGCTTGAAGGCTCAAATTTCAGGACGTCAATGAAAAAAAAAAAACAGGCATGTTATCAGTATGCAAAATAGATACTACGTCCGGGAAATCGACGGGCCCAAAGACAATTCCGCACTTTAATGTAATTCAATTAAATATAAATTGCGCGCGAGCGAAGAATGCGGGAGGAGGGAAACTTGCCATGTTGGAAAAAAAAAAAATGAGGGTGTAGTGGAGTAAAACAGTAGTGCACCGACCAAGGAGGGAATTTCTCCCGCTCCCTCAAAATAGCGGCAAGGTAAACTTGGGGACGAAACCAGCTTTTAATATTATATTTTGAGTTAAAAAGACCAATCTATGATAATTTTTGGTGTTGAAAATCGATTCCTTTTTTGTTTGTTGTGATAGGATCACTCTCTCGAATGACGTAGGATCGCCCCAAAAACGGGCAATGATTGTGTCCAAAGGAAATGAAAAAAACTTTAGGGAAAATATCCGTCATTGCTACGTCATGTAAATTACCAGATTTCCAAAGGCGGAATGGCCGCTGTTATTTTCCAGAAGAATTGAACTACATTCCACTGTAAAAAAAAAAAATACCGCTTTTCTGTTAAATTGTATGTGTTCTTTCTTTCATTTTTATTTTCCATTTTATTTCTGTTGATCCTTTATTTTTGCTATTTTGGTTTTTTGCGGGGAGGGGCGTACGCCCCTTTTCTCCACCCTGGATCCGCCACTGGGTACCAAAAGTTTTATTGCCATTTTCTTATTTTTTTCTCTCTCAGTTTTTTTCTCTGTCATTTTTCTCTTTAGGCCTTTTCCTTTTCTCCAATTTCCCCCTCTTTTTTCCCTTTTGTCTCCCTCTCTTTTCTTTTCCTTTTGTCTTTTCGATTTTTTTCCGGGGCTCCTCTTCCCACCCCTGATCTGCTACTGTGTGTAAATGCTTGTATCTGTGTTTATGAGGGGGGAAAACTGTGAACTAACACTGGGAGCCCTTAGAGTAAAATACAGCATTTGCTGAGATGTAACAAAAAAATTCAGGTCAAAAGGGATATAGGCCATCTAAGTTTTTAGACGCATAGAGATAATGCGTACATTGAGGTACCCTTAATGCAATTTTAGTCTGTTGCATTATTTTTTGTAGACCGTGCTCTAGTGAATAGTTCAATAATTGTAATTTGTGAATATTAATGAGGCTCATTTGCATATTTTGAAGAAAATCCCTTAATTTACTCTACAGGACTAAACCGATTACTCAATGAACTTCTAACATTGCACTCTGATAGAACTGTCAAGGTGTGTGATGTATACTTTTGGACAGGCAAGTTATGAATATAATAGTCATTTGCATTTTCAATAAATGTTATTAAAAAAAACAACACAAGTTGGGGGGGCATCTTAATTGCACACCGTGCGTGTATTTCTTGTTGAGCAATAGGCATTTGGAAGGAATAGGAATAGGACCGGTCACAGGAATATCAGCGTTGACTTAGATGATGAACACCGCGTATCCAGATAAGTCAGTGTTGCTTCACATGTACACGAAGTACACTAGCTGGCTTATAGAAAAGGAATTTTCTATATTTTGAATTCCACGTTATAATTATATATCCCAAGCCAAAATGTAAAAGGACTAGCAACCTGACGATCACCGCCAAAAAAGGCGGAGCGGTATAGCGTATTTGTGTTGTAGATCTAGGAGCACTTCCCCCGTACACAAGGCAGGGTCTGCTATGTGATTTTTGAGAAAAAAAATGAAAAGTGGAGCAAAAAAATAGCATATAGGGATTTAAGGGGGATATGGAAACCAAATTAATAGGAAAATGTAAATAGCTAATTTCATGCAACTCGAATTAAATGGATACATATATTATAGATGCCAAAAAAAATCAACACTTTCAGCCCAAATTTATACCTCCTAATCTAATCTATGAAGGAATCTCAATCCAAATATACTAAAATATTTTAAAAATAACTTTATAAGATTACTAGCCCCCTGCGGGTTCGGGGGGTTAAGAATGTACCCGTGTGCTTCCTGCATGTCGTAAAAGGGACTAAAGGGACCTCTGTATGCAATTGGGTTATCTTTTTTTATACACTGGAGGGTGATGATTATGGTTTCATCAGTTGTATATAAGGTGTATCTATTTACAATTGTTGTAATTTGAAGTGAAATGAAGTTTTAATATTGCGTCGTGTTTTTGTTTGATGTTAAGGGTTAATCTTAATGGACACGAGATGACAATTGCGTTGAGTTGTCGTTAAATTGTAATACTCGCCACTCACCTCACTTATAAATACTGTGCCAACTATGTACCCATTTTCGCGCTGCGTTTATTCATTCAAATAATAGCCATTTGCCTACCGCCAGTGTCCCCTTAAGGAGATTGATAGAATGCCAACAGTCAGGGTTGTTAATATAAGAGGTTGCGAGGAACAGAAACTTCTAAGCGAATGCCTAATTCTCTCGCCTTGTCTATCAAAATGTTGACGAAGATTTTGAATAGACAGGCCATAAGAAATAGGAGTCGTGTTAGATGTGTATGGCTCTTCGCAAACTGCTATTTTCTACCTGGCTTGAATATGTTTTCCTGATCTTACTAAGTACTGATTTCCTGATTGATTTTTCCTTATAAAAAAACCTCTGAAGGTAATAATAGAACCTCAATCATTGGATTCTGGGACATGGTCAAAAAAAGGTCTGAATGCTTTATTCAACTTCATTCAATCCTACTTGCCATTTTAGTGGTCTTGCGGAACACTGTTACAACGACATGTTTTTTTGTCGGTCTAAAGAGAGTATTTCATTTTGGACACGAGGCTTTTAGAAAAAGTTGAACTCTTACTATTGAGCATAATGCCTATAAGCAGAAGCCTTTCATTGTTGTATGTTATAGGGTACCAGGTTCTGGATTGATTTATTGATCACCTTGTACACTTCTTCCGCTTATTGATTCTGAAGGTAGGAGTACATTTAATGGGGATTTAAAGTGTGATTTGCATCTGCAAAACACCCAAAAACTTTTGTTTACACCCCACAAAGAAACTATAATATATTGTGCAAGTTTTAATCTAACCGCCCTTATTAAGGGACCTACTAGAATAACTGAGACAAGTGCCACACTGATCGACCTTGTGTATGTTTCAAGTAATGATAAGCGCAATTCAGGAGGTCATCCAAATAGGAAGTAGTGATCATTCAATAACATATGTTACTGGGGGTAAGGCTAGAAATACTAATAGTACACTATGATAAAACAGAAGCAAAAGATAAAAGCTCACGTTCCTATACTAAAGGACATCGCCGGATAAGGGGAAAAGGAGGCCCTCTATAATAATAATAGTTGATTTCAACCATCAAAGTTTGGGTTGGTGTTTTACAACTACTAACATGTAGCAATGGTTTTGAATCCCCAAATACCTTGTATCAAGAAAAATGAGAAAAAGTTCTAAAATGCAGGGGCATGCCTCTCTGGAAAAGCAACGCTAGGTATTCCTCATTTCAATGACCATTTATTACTTAAATGAGAAAACGGGGAAGATGTTGCATAGCTGCCCTGGTTATGGAAGATTGTAAGGGACGTCTATACATCTTGTCCTGTAAAAGCTACAAAGAGGTTACATGAGGCAGCCCTTAATACAAAACCCAAATAAACATAGTATGCTACCGAGATTTGGATTATATAAATGTCTTCACACAAAGCGCCTTGGCATTACTACACAATGGCCCGAATAAAGATGGGCCCATGACCGCGATATTTTATCATGAGCAAGCTAGCTAGCACTATGAGCTAATAAATCTCAATTCCCATGGCCACAGTTCAATAGCTTTCATTCACCATTGTATTGAACAAATACATCACCTTGTATTTTAGTATGATTTATGATACCCAGGGATATGCATGCGTCAGCTGTTGGTAATAATGTGCCCATCCAAGGCTACTATTGAACTGAGCCCTTGATAGAATAGCATGCCTTACCACATGAGGTGGTGTGGTATGTATGTAATAGGTGGTTGTTGTTTATGGCAATGGCAATTA
>JAMKCH010043468.1:0-11685 GCA_023653785.1 Ophioderma brevispina
GAATTTCTGGATCCACAAACCTTTCCTGTTTGTGTGTGTGTCATGTCTGTTATCCCAGTCTGTGCCTGTCCCTCTAGCTGTTGCATGTGTGTAGGGTGTGTGTGCCTATGTGTGTGTGTGTTTTTCTTGTACAACAGATATCATTGATCAAAACTGACGTTTGCTCAGAGTAAGACAAAGAAACCTATTTGTATGTAATGGACTGTCTATATATGTGTGTGTGTTGTGCGTGTATGTATGTATGACCTGTAGTGTGTATGCACTGGGTGGTGTGGTGTTGGTGGTTTTTGTGGTTGTTTGGTTTTTGGGTTTTGTGTGGTGTGTATAAAAAGCTGCGCCGCATTACAAATAAGTTAATGTCCAAAGTAAAGAATGACGTAATAACTTAGTATTATAGCATTCTTTGGACATTAACCTTATTAGAGGATTATAGTATAATGTTTCATCTATTAGCCTAATTAACTGAAATAGCGGAATTCTGAAACGTGATCCTTTGTGCTCACATTTAGCTTTTTGTTAACAGAATAAACTATATGTATAGCAAGATTGAATTGTCTTAGGTTAATATTGGTTAAGACAGGTTATATTTATTTATAGTGATTTAAAACAGATTCATTGTTTGTCTTTAGATCTGTTCTGGTCATTTCGTTTTAAAGTGTTGGTAATTTGTTTCTCTCCTGCCCAACTCGTGAGCCAATTTCAACCAATTAGGTCAGAAGAAACCTTGGTCCAAGTTGGTTCCATATAGGGGGTTCACAGATTGGGCCATTTAAGGGGCACTAGAATATCTATTAATTTGTTTTTCCGTCGCAGTATAAATGCTATAATCACCAATCTTGGTCAGAGATCCACTGGCCCAAAACCATATGGGGGTTAAACAAATTGATTCAAAGGTCACATCATTGAAACCAAATTCAGTTGGAAGAATCACTCAACTGCTGACACGTGACCCCATATGGGGGAGGTTAGGTTAACAGATTGGGTCAAAGCTATGTTGTGCTGATTTAAAGGGGCATTGTGTCAGTTAGGGTAATTATAATTTGTTTCTCTTCTGCCTAAACAATTTGAGTCAACTGCAGCCTCGCTTGGGTCAAAAGAGCCACTGACTCATAGGGTGTGTTCAGAGAGAATGACACCATGACCCCTATATGACCTTTGAATGCCATCATACAAGTGTTACACGTTTTGCGGATCACAAGAGAGGCAAGGACTTGTGGTTTGAGACACCTTGTTCTTAATTACAACATTTTTGTGTACCAATTCAATTTGTTTATCATTAGTATCCATTGTAAGTTGTAAGTAAAATAAGGGCATCAACAAAAATATTGTCTCTTTGAATACCATCAATTGATAGGATTTTGCATAATTGATGCTCTGGTTTATTTCGTCGCCTAACTGACATTTTCTCCCCGTTAACGTACAATTATATTATATTGTGAAAAAAACCCCCTAACCGCTATTTTGGTACTGGCCCAACATCTATCCTTTGACTTCAAGGAGCCGTCGCCAAAGGTTTGTGTTGATTCTATATTCTAGTATTTTGAACTCCCCAAACAAATTCAAATTTAGGTTGAATTTAAGCCAATATTTTAATCTTTAAACAGCCATTCCACTTCCACCGTAGTATTACGGACATTTCCGTCAATAGACAATATTTACAGAATATACATATATTTTACGTTTCTTATATATTATATATTATATAATATTAGATAGACAGTTAATTATTTCCAACACAAAGCCCTTCTTCCCAAGAATTACACGGTGGTTTAATGGATAGACGGAAGACTCTACATGATTACGGTCCAGGTTGAGTCCGGCGGGAACCATAGGAATAAATGTTAGGTAGTTAAGTAGTTCATAAGTGTAAAAATAAGATATCACGGTAGAGTAAGGTAAGATAAACGGATATGTTAGAGCGTGGACGGGGAGCCGTAGGATAAGAAGGAAGAGAACGAGTGGGTGGAAAGCGACACAAACAAGTATTGCGATCATTTTTTTCGCGTGATTTTTTTTTCATTTCTTTAGTATCAAACCCCAGAAAAATACCAGCCCCATTTTTACTCTACCCCATCAAAAAGTCGCCCTCTTTTAGAATGTCGGTCTAGTGATATGGGGAGACAATTTGAGCAATGTAGGGTTGTGGCTGAATACTAAATTCTTCCCCAACTTGGTAACAGGTCTGTGAACTTCAGTCGAAAATTTTCGGTCGAAATAGCCCGGATGTCATAGACTCTGTACGAAGTTTTTCGGGTCTTGTTCCCTGGTCGAGGGGAAAAAATTCCCCCCCCTTGATTCCCATATTAGGAATGGTCTATTTTCCCGTCTATTTTCTCTGCCAATAATGTGACAAAATGAGGGTCATCATTTTTATTGTTCACCGATCGTGTGAGGCATCTTGACACCCGAAAGCCACACCAACAGGTGCTAGACACTCCGTCGACCACCTGTGGTGCTACGGCGCACACGCCCGAACGCTCCAGTAGACACCAAACGTTTGGAATATCCACGTTCATCATTACATGGCGATTCAGCTTTAATTCAATTATCGACTGACTTGTGGAAAAAACATTGCGGGAATGAAAACCGCATTTTCTGTCAGAAATTTCTTAAATTTTCCAGGACCGTTAGCAAAGAGCTAAGTTTCAACTTTTAGAGATTATCTGTTGCTTGTAAAATGAACCGCATTTTTGCCGATATTTTATCCAGAAAATTCAACTGGACAACCTACAAATTAAACAATTTCTTTCAAAAGGTTAAAATACAATTTAAAAAGATTATCATGTCATTAATTGTATAGTGTTTTTAAAAAATCAATTACGATCTGGAGAGGATGCATTAAAACCTTCCAGTACGGAAACGGAAAAATGAAATACCTAATAGAGTTCTTGGAGCTGTTTTTAAAAATATGCTTGCGATATGCCCCTATTTTCATATACCTCCGTTTTTGTTTTAAAAAAAAAAAATTGTAAATCATGGATGTGCTTATATGATATACGGATTTTTAAGGGTGTGTCGTGATATACTTTCTAAATGTAAACCGAGTGGACGGAAGCAGTGGCGTAACCAGCTTTTTCCAGGGGGCAAAGGGGGGGGGGGCACATGGGGACCAGGGGAAACATGGGGGGGGGGGCCCCCCCCCACACCCCCCCACCCCCCAACAACAAACCCCCGGGGGGGCCGGGGGGCACATTATATTTTCGGGGGCCGCATATATAAACATTTGGTAGTTAGTTAAGGGCCTATGTAAATCACTAATTTTTCAGGGGGGCAAGGGGGGGCAAGATTCCCCGCAGGGGGGAGTCCTCCTGCCCCCCCCTCTGAGTATGCCAGACGGAAATTGATAAAGTGAAAAAATGGAGGACACAAACTTTTTTGAGAGGTAAAATTTCAACTACTCTAAAACAAGCGGTGAAAGTGAATGGTCACTCCGGAAAGCTACCGAGAAACGGGAAACTGGTAAGGGAAAAGCTAGAACGGGTTGAAGGGGAATAGTGAGCGAGGGATGTGAAGAGAAGGGAGGAAAAAAAAAAAATGATGAAGGGGGGAGGAGTGAAGTGAAAGATTTTGCCGCGGAGGCGAATAGAGGGAAAGTTAAGCTGTGCCACAAGAGATTTTTGAGGCACCCAAATAATTATTCATAATAGTAATTTTATATAGATTAGACGCTCAAATAGATTTCTTACCCTGTATTGGCTACAGAAGTCTCTTAAAGAGAGAAAAAAGGTGATTTTCATTTTGCTTATATTTCAATACTAAACATAGGCTGACAATTCGTTTGCTATACAAAATAGAAAAAATTTCCCAATTTTTGCTACCAAGAACATTCTGAGCTTAATCCTTAGATGGGGATATTTTGATGGAAAACTTAATCAGAGCCAAAAATCAGTACTCGATTTTTTTAGGGAAATGATATGTGAAATCTCTGGTTGCTCACCTGTAAGCGCTTCTTCCTCTCCCCATCTCGATCGCGATGCAGCCGAGGTATTGTGCGAAGTTAAGGGTGTTGACGAAAAAAAGGATCAACACGAAAAAAGAGGCAAAAACACACCGGGAAAATGTGCCCACGCCCCCAACCTCCACACACACCCCCTCCCGAAAACTGACCAATGTTACACCCTTGGGCCTATTACTTAGGTATACAATTTTGCAAGAGGAGGGCGGGCAGGGACTAGGAACGGATTTACACAATACCTATTTTATCATCAAATTCATAAAGAATTCTGGATCGAGTCATTGATGGATGTGAAAATTCATCAAAATCCCACGTTATATCCAATCAACAGAGCATCAATATCATCTGAGGTATTGCAGTCAGCAAGGTCGTAATTATCTTACAACACTTAGAGTAGTCAGCAAATAAGCAATGCAGAATGCTGAGACAGAATGGCATTCGTCTGGTATATAAAACGAAATAAAAGAGGGCCGAAAATGGAGCCCTGTGGTACTCTGACAGACTGGAAGCCAGTCAGAAAAAGTACCGTCAACAACAAACACGTTGTTTCCGATTGGCCAAATATGAGGAGGTTGGAGTGGATCCAAATGATTTTAATTTGTGAACAATCAAGGTATGACAAACACTGGTCAAAGGTTTGGAAAAGTAAGGTATATCATACTCGACTTGCCCAGCTCTGTCCTTGGGTACTTATGTAATGAAAAACAGAAACTAAATTGAATGACAGTTGAACGTCTTTACAAAACCATGTTGATACAACGGTCCTTAATATGAGGGAAAGAACATTGAAAATAGCCATTTCCATGACCTTTTCACCCCTTCTTTTTTACCTTCCTTTTTTTTTTTTTTTTTTCGTTGCAAATACATAAAAGTGAAATAGGTTTGTAATTCTCACCTTATGAGTTATCCATTTTTTAAACACAGGGAAATACATTAGCCAAAAGCCAATCACTCTGGACTAACCTGTACTAAGGGACATATTAAAAATAAAGCAATCAAGGGTGAAACAATCTGGAAAGCACATTCCTTGAGGACTTTGGAGAGATGCCACAGGACCAATTACTTTTGAAATGTCAAGGATTCTTTAAATTTCAAAAACATCAGAATCAATAAGATGTATATTACACAACATTGGTGCTCAAATTTCTTTTTTTTATGGAATATCAGGAAGGTGAGAAAATGTTTTGGTTTGGTAAACACTGAATAAAATAGAAATTGAACAAAACCAGCAATATCTTTAGGTTCACTAGCAGGACATTGCTGTTATAAATGATCTTAAAAAAAGTGCTTGGTACTTTCCGTCATCATTGCTGATTTTATCCATCAAGTCATTGAAAATTAATGGATTCATTGCAATCGAGAGCGGCGTGTTTTAATGTCGGCCTTATTTGCGAAAACTAGTCAGCCGCGATCTTTATGGCGTTTTCGCCGATGAATTCGGCCAATTGTTCTGGAGCTAATGGGCCGTTCGAAGTAGGTGATGAGGGTGTGGAAGTTTGTGAAAAATCGGCAACTTCAACCGGACGACAGTTGGACGTCCCTACTGTTTATCTTTTTGTCAAGTTTTGGGACATAATTGTGATGCCGTGCTTGTCGTCTTTCTTACTGAAATGCTATTGGTTTATGTGTGCACCTATTAACCGGTTCTAGTGGGATTTAGTGTGTGGGCGAACATGAAATGGTGATCGTGTTACCATATCTACCAAGGGCTTACACGGGTGTGAGGTCAACACAAGTGCGAGTTCTTTTGACTTGAGTAGATTTCGTGTAAACAAATTTCCCGGATGAAGGTACGCCCGACTAGAGATGAACAAAAGCACGTTGTTTTACTTGAGATCAGACTTGATTTATGTTAATAACTCAGGGTATTTTGCAACCAATTCTCAAAGAATTTTCAGCAACAGGATATTTGCCTTACTTATTAGAGAGAAGCAAATTTGGTATCGTGGTATCGTCCTTTGCAGAGGCAAGCCTTTTTTTCCCCCTATGGCATTATACTGGACTACGCATAGGGTTTATGGTATAGGCTGGGTGAAACAGTTGGGGTTTGTTGGTGGTTGGTTGTGGTTTCGACGGCAAGTTTAGAATTTTAGTTATGTATATGGTTATATTTTGGAGGTCTTGAAGAAACAATTTTGGTGTACGCTGAAACCTTATTGGTTGTCATTATTAAGTTCTTGGTGGCTGTTTTCGATACAATGAACATTGCTGCGACAATGATTCCATGCCCAGCGTGGCTGTTCCTCTAAACAATGTAACACTACGTGACCGTTTTAAGGCACCTTGAAATGTTGAAAACCAGTTCTGGAATTAATAAGTGGTCTTGAAAGTTGATGGCACTCTAATATATTAGGTTTTCTAGATATTCGATCCCACACAAATATGAAAACAAAGAGGGTATTCACTTGCGACTAGCGGTGGCCATAATTCGGAATATTTTAATAACCCTTACAATGGATTACTATATTATATTGCGAGTTGGGACGACAAACACGCTTGCCTGTACTCTTGACGGGGTAGATATTGGTGACTTCCGGTGCTCCACTACCATGATGTGCCTAACATTCGACTTTTACCTTAATATCCCGCTTCGTTGAAAGCAGAAAATGAATAAGTGGCGGTAAGCATATACTAAGTGGAAATCTTGGGAACACATCTGCCAGAATTAATTACATTGTTGGACTAGGAATATCCAAAAAATTGTCAACAAGAGTCAGCGAAATTTGTCAATAATAATCCTCTATTTTTGATAGAGGATATTACCTCAAAGTGGCCTGAAACATACAAAAAATTAATAGAGAATTTTATTTTTTTAAAACCCGTTAAAACCGACAATTTGCTCTGATACCAGTATGTCATGACCCCTCTGATATACTTATTACGTGTGCAACCAAGCGTCAAAAGAGATGCATGTACGATTGTTATCAAGCTTGCGGCATTACAGATCATTGTATGGCATTGCCGTGGTAACCTGGAGTGTGAATGTAAACGGTTTAGTGTACATTTGCCGATTAACCTCTTCCCCACCGTAGTCAAACGAACACTGAACCAAGCACATATTGGTATAGAGTGGCTCTAATGACCCTTATGAGGCTTCGACCCCATTTTGCCATCTACATATAAAACACTTTGAAACTAAAATGCTATGACCAACTAAAGGAACCACTGGCCAGTGTGTGTCTTAACTGGTTGCGCAAGAATGAATATGATGACCCCTGTGCCCTTTTGACCTCTAATGGCCCTATGTGACCTGTGACCCCATTTGGTCAAAACTCTATATTTACTAAAAAATCAAATCTGTGGGTTTGTCCGGCTATGTGTTTCACCGTCCTTTTACATACGGATATGAACTTTGGTGTGGTGGTAGAGCTCCGACGTACGAGTTTGGTGGTTCCACGAATTTGAGGCCGGTCATTTTTGGGGGTCAAAGGTCATCCAGGGGTCGTGATGGGTAACTGGCCGTGGCTTGACGGATGGATATGAGTTTCGGTATGGTGGTAGAGTTTTGCCGTACAAGTTTTATGGTAAATTTTCGAGCGGGTTCATTTTGGGGTAAAAGGTCATTCAGGGGTCATGGAAAATGATGGTGGTGTCTGAAGATAAAATAAAACGTATAACAAATAAAAAAAGTTTTGTCTTTTTTTAAAAACTAAATCAATATTTCTCTATTTGGTTTATGACATAGTTTTTCTCACGACTTTCGGATGGACCAGCACAACAATATTTTTATATTTAACCATTTAACCTGCTATAGGATATGCTACAGTGGTGCAACGGGATAGGCCTACAAGATAATGAACTGTTGTGATTGTGTTTGCTTTTTGAAGATTGCTCCCTCATTGACGATTAGTGCAAAAGTGTTAGGTTATAAGTATTTTAGGGCTGTGTGGACCTTTGTTCCATATGATTAGGTGCCCTAAACGGGGTCTGTCAGACGGCGGAGCCCTGTCAATTTTTTTTTCGGGACAGCTTTTATTTTAAAGAGCTCTATCTCATGATGTCGTTCATAGACTATGTAGGTGGCTTCGTTTTGTCAAGTTACGAACTTTGACTTTTACTTCAACTTTTTCTGTCATTCCTTTTAAAGAAAACCATATGGACTTATTTCCAACTGACAGTTCCTTAAATGTGGAAGCTTTCAATGATCTTAAGAACAATCCATTGGCTGTACCTCTTGAGAGGTATTCCCTGAACTGGGGGGGGGCCCTGTTGCCCCCTTCGCTATTTTTTTAAATCTCCATATATGTACTTGGTTCCTACTGACCGTTCCTTTAATTGGATCTTCATACGCCGAGCCTAGCCAATTTTTTTCGGACCGCTTTATTTTAAAGAGCTCTATCTCATGATGCCGTTCATAACTTATGTATGTGGCTTCGTTTTCAAGTTACTAACCTTGACTTTTACTTCAACCCTTTTTCATGTCATGCTTTTAAAGAAAATCCAAAAGGGGGGGGGGGGGGGGGGGGGGGGGGGGGGGGGGGGGGGGGGGGGGGGGGGGGGGGGGGGGGGGGGGGGGGGGGGGGAGGGGGGGGGGGTGGGCTAAGTTCCAACTGAACAGTTCCTTAAATGTGGAAGCTTTTTTTTTTCAATTGATCTTTAAGACAATATCCATTGCCTGTATCCCTCCTGAGGAGGTATTACACTGAAATGCTCGCTATTTTTGTTTAATCCCTGAATCTAATCAATCTCGGTTCCAAATCAAATCTCCCTGATTCCAAAATCTCCATGTTGGCAGCTCTGCAAGGTCATCCAGGGGTCGTTTTCCGGTACTTACCGTGCTTTGCCTATGGATATGAGTTTTGTATGGTGGATAGAGTTTTGCCGTACAAGTTTTGTGTCATTTTTCCGAGGGGTCATTTTGGGGTCAAAGGTCATCCTGGTCGTTATCGGTACCGTCTGTGCCTTTGACGTAGGGATTATGAGTTTTTTGTATGGTGGTAGAGTTTTGCCGTCGAGTTTTGTGTACGTTTTCGAGGGGTCATTTTGGGGTCAAGTCATCCATGCGTCGTTATCGGGTACGTGGCTGTGCTTTTGAGTCTGGATATGAGTTTTGGTATGGTGTAAGTTTCGGCCGTACGATTTTGTGGTCATTGTTTTCGGGGGTCATTTTGGGGTCCAAGTCATCCTGGGTCGTTTTATCGGGACTTGGGCCGTGCTTTGGACGTCATGGATATGAGTTTTGTATGGTGGTAGAGTTTTGCCGTACCAGTCTTTTGTGCCACTTTTCGAGGGGTCATTTTGGGGTCAGAAGTCATGTAGGGGTCATTAATTGGGTAACTTGGCTTTGTGTTTCATACCCATGCTTTGTACGTTGGATATGAAGCACCCATGTTTGCCTATTAGGTCGAATCATTACCTTGTGTTTCTTTCTAAAAACATTCCAGTCTACTCATCTATCGGGTATACTCAGCTAGCAAAGACCCACGCGCAGCGCGACTCCACCAGATAATAGTAATTTCTGCAAATAAGTTCCAGCGACCACCAAATTGCTCACAGAACCTTGTAGGCCTCATATAGGTAGTACAGTTGACCTCTCATGACCTTTGCCCACGTTCAAACCTTTGCACATCTATATATTTTCCCGGTGGTCTGTCCTATTCACTGTGTCTGTCGTCTGACTGCATATGTTCTCTGAGACCGAGGATTGCACCTTCCTGCAACTTGGTGGGTGGGTGCCCCTTGACCTTACGAAGACCGCGTCTGTATTGGGGGTTAGTGGATCAAAGGTCATCAGGGTCATTCAAGTTCACAGGACTCCATGGGGTAACTTTGGTGTATTCAGGCGAAACTTGGTGGGGGGGTATATTGTTGATGAAAATTTTAAAGGTCATGGGGCAAGGTCACCAGGGGTAATTCAAGGTCAAAGAAACCAAGAAACCCTAGCGGTCATTCAGCAGGTGATCGGCAAAACACAGGTGATAGCAAATCCGAGGATCGTCCTAGTAAAATACTATTAAAGAAACCACCGGTCCAGAACTCTTAGGGTATGTACAGAATTACTCATCTTATGGCCCATATGCCCTTTTGACCTCCAATGACCCTACCCCAAAATATCTAAACTTTCTTCGAAAAGATTCCAAGTTAAGCCACCAAATCTTGCTCAAGATAACCACTGGCCAAGACCCGTGGGTTATATGTCAATTCATTTGACCTTAAAATAAAACCAGACACCCTACATGCCCTGTGACCCCACAACTACACTTCCCTGACCCTCCCAATTATGGATTACTGCCATTGATGCACTCGTTATATTATTGTAATATAAATATGTAATTTAGTCCTTGATAAGTTGTGTAAGATTTAATTGTTATTTTTAACCAAACAGCCATATCCCCTCTGGTTCCGAGATTAGCTGACTGGACCCACAAACCTTCCTTGCAGGGTGGACCTTGCCTGGTTCAGCAGCTCTCACCGACCCTGGATCACCATTGGCGTGTGAACTAATTGTGGCACTTGTTTTTAAATTTTCAATTTTGTATACATTTTGAAAATCTAGATGGTACTTGCACCACAGGACCAGTGCTATCTGTTGTGCATCCATATTATAATATCACTAAATTTCGTTCTGAAGTTCTTGTAATATTTTATTCTTTGGTTGTATACCATCAATTTGCTACCATGGTTGCTTTTCATTCCGTTGGAAGCCGTGGTGGCAAGCACAAACACGTAGGAATTGCTACGAGGACTTTCATAGAAAATCCAACAGTGTCGATCAGGGTAACACAAGAAAATCAAAGTAACTTAATTAAGGTAAATTTTAATAATCTTAACCAAAATGAATTAACGCTTTGCTACCTGGAATGCCAGGTCTATCAGGCAAAACAAATCAGCTGCATTGTGTGACTTCGTTCATCAGCAATCAGTTGGATATCTTTCCATCCCCGGATCTTGCTGACTAGAGATAGCAGAGTTTTGAGTAGCCATTGCCGATATCCAGATACTTAACCTAATTATAAGCTTCATCAATCTCACCGCCATCATAAAGAGGCTGAGGGACCACTTAATTCTCGTTAGGGATGGTCTCCCTGTAAGGAATAAACGAGACCTGCCAGTTTAACTCCATGGAATATATATGTCACATATCAATCACCATTCTCCTTACACTTATTCTAATCTACAAACTCAAGTCTGACAGAAAAATAATTCACCTCATCAATGTTTCTATGATGAATTCTCCTCTCTTCTTGCTACTTTGACCGTTGGTAGTGGCCATTTGCTCCTAACTGGAAGACTTAAATGTCCATGTTGACGTTGCTGATGACCGTGCTGCTCAATCAATTCCTCAATTTCTAGATCTGCATGACTTGAAACACTAGTTGTTGGCCCAACTCACGTCGGGAACCACACTCTAGTCTACTAATAACTTGGAAGCAAGACAATTTTTGAGCCCATATTTCAACTCATAGTCACTTGCCGTCGGACCACTACGCTGTCAGTGCTTCATCAAATCAACCGACCTGAACCGTGCAGTAAAACATGCAGACTCGGAAAAATTCCCCCCCCGTCCCAACATCAAAAGAGCATCTTTTCCGCTCTGATATACGATCTGCACTTTGTTTGCCTCCAAATGCTGAGTGTGATTCTCTAGTTAATGAATATAATAACTTTTATCTATCTTAGACCCTTGATGAACATGCTTCACTCGTAAACCAATCTGTAGCTCTGCGTCCTCATGCACCTTGGTAGCACAGATGTTCTTCGTGCTGAGAAAGAAGGAATGGCTTCGCTGA
>JAMKCH010043469.1:0-13135 GCA_023653785.1 Ophioderma brevispina
ACTTTGTGACACCTGTTATTATTAACACGTTCACTTCTCAACAAGAACAATCATTAAGTCAGAGTGGTGGGCAGAAAGTAATTGTTGTCAATCTTTTGTACCCTGTTATTTTACAAAGTTCACTTTCCACCCCCAGAGAATTGAGGGCGTGATTTCAATTAAAAATGTTATAATAGAAGATGTGGCAGCCAAGAAATCCCAAAATTTAGACGTCATCATTATTTAATGCGAAAAATTGAAAATTTTGAAATTTGCTGGTAGGTATGACCAGCCGTAAGAGCATCTGGTCTAACTGACATGTCCCTATGGCCGTCACTCACCAAAAAGCCGATATGAAAGGTGTGGCTGTGGGGGCATTTTAGAGTCGGAATTTTGAATTTCAATTGTGAATGAGCCCGATGAAAAGTTTTGACGGTTAGTTTAGGCGTCCATTTGGGTTGCTTATTTCGCAAAACAGTTCCAACACTCTTCTTCAATATACAGGGAATAGCAAGTTTTTTTTTTAAACCAAAGGAAAACAGGTTCAGCGAATTTGGGGTAGCGACTCAGTGCCCTGTGATGGCACAGAAACATAGGACATTTAAGCACCAAGTGTTTCTCTCACACTCTACTTAGTTTCACCTCTTTGTAGCCGGAGGAAATCACGAATTAAGGATCTTACACATAGCAGTCATTTACTGCCCTCACATACCATCTTTGTTGGTGCTTGTAATTATGCAGCACATGGGTGCGGCCGCCAGGGCTTGTTTCGGTGCGCAATCCACTCTACTGCCATGATGAAGTGAAGCAGAGTATTAACTTATTATTATTTTTGCTAACGTATGATTTGTTCTTTCCATCAAAGTACATACTAAAATTCAATTTGTAACATTTGTTTTCTAACTTTGTGGAGAAAAACAAACAAAGCTATTCATACACGGTAAAATTCCTCACTTTAGTGTTTACCATGTATTCTCCGTTTAGTATAATTGTCCCCGCCGAACCAAGTTCGGGAGGGGACTATAAAAATGGGCTCCGTCCGTCTGTCCGTCAGTATGTCGTCCGTAGTCCGTATGTCTGTATGGCCGTATGTCGTGATAAAATGTAAACTGAAAAATGTGGGCATATATTTTTTTACTGGATGTGCTTAGAGTGAGCCAAACTTTGGTATTATGGGAGGAGGGGATACCCCCTACTCACCATGTAATTTATTCCCCCAGGGTCCTCCCCGGGCTGTCGAGGGGTAGGGGAAAAAAGGTCAAGGGAAAAAGGTCAATATTGCACAAGAAAAGTCAAATTGTGTACAATTTATTGGAGTTCTGTAAAGGGTACGATGATGTAACTTGGGGAAGAAAGCAGGTTGATGAGTTCTAAATGTGATGAGATTTTGGGTGTAAAAATATTCTAATTAAGTATCTAATTTGCATAATTTATGAAAATTTTTCCGAAAGGCCTGGGTACAAGTTTTCTGGAGTTCTGAACGTGTTATAATGAGTAACTTTGAGGAAAAGGAAGGGGGCTGAGAAAGTTCTCGACCGGATTAGATTTTGGGTGAATTTTTTTTAGTTTCTAGTTGTTACATGTGGGGTCATCTTTTTTTTTTTTGGGTTGCCAAGCCGTTTAAATTTCTGGAAAAAATGTGAAAATCGTAAATTCAATGTTCGCCGCTTTCCAGACGGGGAGTTTTGCATAATGGAATTTGATTGAGTAAAACTTTACAGACAGAATGTTCTTAGTGCCTGCCAAAATTAAATAGATTTTTCAGAAAATACTTTCTTAAAAGAGGAAGTCGGGAATGTATTTCTATGGTCTGGGATTAATATTGTGAATATTTGAGTGTTTCACAAAGTATCTCAAAACAGTTATGGCAAAATGTTGATTTCATAATTTGTAAATAAGAATGGGGAACACCAAAAGAGTTTTGAAGCTTGACTACTGAAATAAAACTAAAAAACCTACTTAAGGAATGACTTGTGTTAGTTTGGGTTGATAAAAAAAACCAAAGATTGTGAAACATTTCCAAAAAGGGGAGGGCTTGTATTTTTTGTTATGGTACATTTACAAATCCAACATAATTAATGGCAAACACCTCGGTAGTAATAATTGACAAATATTAATTTACATCATCAACAAAATGAGGGGGTAATAAAACTTTGGGGGACATGCTTGAGTGTAGCACAAAACCCACAACCAAGAAAACATCTACGGTATTGACAACCCGGTGAGCCATCTCCAACCCTGGAGCTGACTCTCATGGGCTGTATGGCGATGCCTCAACAGATTGAGAACCAGAACTGGCCGATAAGGTTCCTTGCAGAAGTGGGCTATCTGGAAGAGATCAGGATACTACCCTTGGTTGTGGAACAGCACCACAGACAAAGGAACACCTCTTTGGTCTGCCCACTGGTGGAGCAAAAACAATGCGCACAAACAAGGACCTTTGCGGGAAATTCAGTGAAGCAGCCAGAAATTGTACCAAATCTCTGGCTGGATTATATTTGATAACACCAGTGTTTGGACACGAAAGAAGAAGAGGCTGAGCTGAAAAGTCATCTAAAAATGAGGTTAAGCAGCAACTAAAAGTTAAGTGTTGAGCAAAACAACTTTTTTAGGGTAATTCTTGACCCCAATGATTATGAAAATGGCTGTTGCAAAATTAATTTTCAACCATAAGCCCAAAATTAAGATGGCATGATAAGATGGACACCAAAAAAGGTAAAAATTATCTCATGACCTAGTACTATTGATGTATGCAAATTTAATGGTTCCACATTAGTGTCTTTAGGGTAGAACCACTTAAAAATTCAACATTCACAATGTTTTTTTTTCTTTAGCACTAGTACGACAGCCAGACAATCAGACCAACAGTGAGGCCTGGCAAGTGCCCCTGCAAATCCTTGCAGGCGACACAAATAAAAATTATATTAAAATAAAGGAAAGTGTATTGGGAAGATCATAGAAATAACTCAAAATGAAAACAGAAAAAGGTGATTGTTAATTCATTATAAAAACTAGGCTGAATTTCGTATTTGCTCCTATTACGATAAATTATAAATGTACAATTTGTGTACCAAAAGAAACAAGTTCTCAGCTTAATCCTACGATGGGGATATTTTGATATAAAGCTGTTCGGCTGTTCATCCGGGTACCTCTATGACGTTCACGGCCACAATGCGCCCAAATCGACGATTTCACTCAGAGCAGGCTCACTGGCTGGTGAAAAGGGCCTGGGATTTTCACAATTTTTTTTTACTTCAGGAGTAGATTTGGCAAAAGTAAAACAAATTATATTTAATTCTGGAATATGTCTATACATCTAGTACTACTTAATCTTTCCATTTGGTATTGAGCTTTAAGTGTGTTTCCGGTCAACTTCCGTTGGAGCTTTCTTTTTGGAAAACGTCTCATGGGACGTGGTCGGCTAGGTGACAATGGCACAAATGTCCCATTATATAAAGTAAGTAAAACCCTCCAAAGTCTTACTTACAACATTTAATTTGGGGATCCAAAGGTATCCACTTATGTCAACAATGCAGTTACGATGTGTCTATGGAAAATGGACAGTTTTGCTTGACTGGCGAAATTCATAACTATTCTAACCTAAGGCAGGGCATAATACAAACAGGGACGGAAATAAAAGATACATGTTCCACAAATTTCGTATGTTATGGATGGGCATTAAGATTTATCATGGTTGGATGTTGCACCGGCCTCCACAACATATATATCCTCAACGACACTTCACATTTAAATTACTCATAAACCCAGTGATATTTGATTAATAAAACTTGCCAAAATGACGTCCCTCACCATATTATAATCAATAGAGGGCGACATTTTAAAATCTATAGAAATTTGAAAGGCAAGTGTGTCTTTTCATAGGTGCAGGGTGAAGACATCAATAAATAAATTGTGGGACCATGTTAATTTCTATAGAATACAGCATGTATATGTTTAAAGTTATTTCCAAAAAAATAAAACGGCAGTTATGAAGGGTCACACCACGTGATGCGGTCATGATGTGGTAGGGTGTTTCCTCAATATTCTGAACCGCTCGGGACCGGTACTCACATTTATAGGCAGATAGAAACACACACACACACACACACACACCACACACATACAAATTGGTTCCTTGGTCTTGCTCTAAGCAAACAGATTTTTCAATTGTTAATTCTTATTTTTGACATTTGTTAAAAAACACACACTGTAAAAAAACACATAAGCACATGATGAGGCTAGAAAAACAGCAAAAATCAATAAAAAGGGCAATTCCAGTTGTACAGGGAATTTTGAAAGTTGCTCCGATTTGGATAAAAAAATGGTGCAAATTATTGGTGGGAATTTATGGATAAAATAAGGAATAGTTTTGACTGTCTTAAAGCTTAGTTTCAGATGTAGGGCCTCAACAGGGTCAGCGCCATTGCATTTCAATGTCTTGACCTTGTTTCCCCATACTTAATTTAAAGCCTTACTTATTTACTCACTTATAATTATGAAAATAACTTTAAATCCGGTAACAATGGTAACTTGGCTTGATAATATTAGATACAAAATGTAAAACAAAAACTAACAACCAAATTTTCTTAATGTTGAGTGTTTTAATTTGAACTGTGTTAGAAAAAATTGTTAAAATGTTAAGTAATGTAGTTGGCAACGCTGAAAATAAGATACAAAACAAATAATAATATGGAAAATATCTGTAAATAAAATAATTTGGATGGGACGAGTATCTTGATTATAAGTGAGTATATAATTATTCAGTATTTAGTAAATCAAATTACTTGAGGAGTTTGCAGAAATTGTCACACCAAGACAAAACTATGAAAACTGTGTCTCTAGCATTGTCTTGTGCCTACAATTATTGGATAATCATTTTGACAAATGTATGCGGCTTTGCCTATTTGGTGGTAATCAAAGTTTAGTTTACATATTACAATTTAATTTCAAATTTTAATTTATAAACTAAGAAAATAACATTTACTAAAAAAGGTATTTACATAATAATTAACATTTGTAAATTGTGCATGTACATGTGTGTATGGCGACAGTATAATTATTATGTGTGGATTGGGAGGAGTATAGTATGCAAGGTTCCCACTAGTTTGTCTCCCTACACCCCCTTCTTTTTTATGCATGAATCAGAGAGATAGTGTTTATCATTTATGTCTACCATGCTAGCCTTTCAAGGACGAAACGGTAGAAGGGCGCTATTACATGTATCGGACGGAGACTCGACTAAAGACTATATCTGGTTATGAATATTTAAATCTAAATAACAGTTATTGGAAATGGGACATGTTTTGCAGGCGGGGGTAATCATACCTGACAGATTTGAAGTTTAAATAATTTATTCAAAACTGTTCTGCAGGTCAACAGGCAAAGGATAAGCAAACAGGAAGCAGCAGGAAGTTTGGTTAGTGGTCAAATCAAAGGGGGATCTACAGGAAAACTTTGTAAGCTGCACAGCCACTTGTCGAACTGCCTCAAAGGTTGCCAAGATGGAACGAGTTTGAGATATTTGCAGGTTTCTCGACTTATCAAAAATACACTTCAGCAAATCATTCTCTCGCACCCCTTTTCTGTTGATAAAGGCTCTTCGCAATGTGAAGATCAAGGTGCAGAAGGAAGATGACTCTTTCGCAATGGCACTTGTGGGCTAGTGGCTTACGTCACAACAAAGATCAAGAACGACTAGAAAAAGCACTGAGCGCAGGATAACACAAAATCTACTCGGAAAAGCGGCATCCTGCAGTCAAAGAATTCTCTGAGAAAACGTTTCTTCAATACATTCTAGTAGAGTTTTTGCTAGACTCATGACAGAGTAGGTTCTGCTCCACTAATGGGGTATGTTAACTAACCGGACCGGCGTCGTTTTGACGGGACCAACGGCCCAACTGCAACGAAGGGTGAAAAATCATTTTTATTTTTAACGGACCAGATGAAACGAGGCCAAAGTTTGCGTTCATTTGCATCTCGCGTTTTTCCGGGCACAGGAATAAGTAGCGTAAAGTCAATAACGGCCAAGATGCAACGAAAAACATGCGCCATTTTTCCCGGGAAGACGGCCGGATGCAACGAAAAACATCGCGTTCATTTTCCCGAAAGACGGCCCAGATGCAACGCAAAACATCGCGCCATTTTCCGGGAAAAGACGTCCCAATGCAACGAGGAACAACACGCGTGCGAATGCAATAAAAAAACAGGGTAAATAAATAAATAAAATAATAATGATGGTACTGCACACCCATGAATCTGCATGACAATTTGTAGCTTATAGTTCCCCCGCCAAAAGGGGTCGTGAGAGGCGCTATTACGCTACATCATAGCGTGCGTGGCGCTATTGATACGTCATGCTCCGGGTTTCGTCATGAATGGTTAGCCATAATTAAAAAAAATAAGCTATCGAAATGGTGGCGCTATCACCATCGAAATCGAAATTGTCTATGGGCATTTGTAACCGTGTGCCCCGCCTGATGAAAAGAATTGAGCCTTATGCGGGCAAACCGTCCGAAATGCAGTGGAAAAGGCATTCCATTCATTCGGGAATGACGTCCCAATTGCAACGAAAAACATCGCGTCATTTTCCCGGAAGAAGGCCAGATTGCAACGAAAAACATTCGCGTCATTTTCCCGGAAGATGGCCCAAATGCAACGAAAACAAATCGCGTCATTTTCCGGTAAGACGGCCCAGATGCAATGACGGGCCAATGAGAGTCATTTGGGCGACAAAAAACAGTTGTTGACGGCCGAGGATGCAAACGAGACCAATTTTCCGACCGGACCGTTTTCGGTGGCTTTCTCATTGCATCTTGGCCGCGTTCGGGTTAATGGGTGGTTCTAAATGATTTTTCATCGTCTACTTATTACTGTACAGTGGGACATAGTTGGATATTAGAAGGTGTCCAATGACGCATTGCTAGATTTGGTCTTAAAAAACAAAAAAAGAAAGCCAAGTGCGTCACCAGAAATGCAAAAACCACCAGGAAGGGGGGGGAGCCCATTGGAACATTCGTAGAGCAGCCAAAAGATGACACTCATCTACAAAGTATGTTAACAAATTGGTTGCAGTTGACACTGACTCTTTGCAGGTTAAGCCAAGACAAGGGGTCTCTACCAGGAACAAAAATCCTACTAATGCTTTCAATAATGGCTTGACACAAAGGGGACTTGTTTCAAATACACTTTTGTTCCCATGATCCTTTGCTGAATGGGAAAACTGTTCTCCCACCCAAAAAGTCAGGGATACTTCCTACTTTTTGGTTCCTCAAGTTGTTGATAAAGACATCAACTTAGCAAAAGTTATTACCCAATCCCACTTCAAAAATTAATGCATGCTGCTCAGTCACAATATATATGCGCTGCATGTTACATCCCGAGAGGAGTTTATGCATTAAGCTCACCAGGAACCAGAAACCAGAATCCTGGTCAAAAGTGTGAATTTGCTTGATACCCACACTACCTGGAAAATTAAAAATGCTTATGTTTCATTTCTTGGTTGGGTAACCCACGTTGTTATAGGAATTTCATGACAGAAGAGCTAGAAGACATGGTATGTGGTGACTGCGACTTGGTCTGACCACTTCACAACTGATGACCAAAGACGCAGGTACACGGTAATGAAATTCAACAGCTTATTGGCTGATTGAGATGGTGGGGTCATGCACTTTCGCAGTTCACTGTAAACTCGTTCCCTGGTAAACATTGGTAAACACACCAAATCAAGGCTAACATAGCATGTACTTTCACACCCCTGTAAGAGATAGTCTTGTTCTCAAGACTTATTGGTGTCCTGCGGAACGCATAATGACAAATAATTACTACGTGCCCGTTGGGCCACCTACCAAGTACTTGGAACAAGACTATCTTAGTGACTGGTTGTTTACGTTCCAAAAACCAATGTTTTGGTTGAATATGAAGGCGGAAAAGTGTTGCTTATTTTGCGATCTTTCACTTTTCTGAAGAGTAGTAAATATAAATGAGTAGCTGAATCCCTTCTGCAAAAATCACAACCAAAGCTGGCATGTCAAGGAATATCAGAAAAGGTTGAAATTTAGACCGTAGCATTGGCATGCAAAACAACTATTTTAATGTTTTCATGGCTGTGACCGTTGACCTCGAAAGAGGTCAACAGTCGCTTCCACGGTATCAAATGCGCACGCAGGAGTCCCACGTATCCCAGCATATTAAGCGATGATTCCAGGTGGTGCATCTGATAGTCAGAATTTTGACTAATTATGATTAGCTTGTACCTGTGTGCTTTGGATAGTCTGAGCCATGAAGCGAGGCCCAAGGTGCAGGGAACCAGCGCAGGTCACATGCGTAAGGGTAAAAGGTCATGACAAAAAGTGATCTCTACAAGACTTCTGATCTCAACTATATGACAGGCTTGTAACTTTCTGAGACATACTATACTGCATGGGCAATCCATGTAGCAGAAATTGTAATACTGATTGCAAAAGTATACTGCTAATAAATGTATGTAATTAATAAGTAGGCATAAGGAATTTACATGAAGACAGTTTCATGGCATGAAGATTTTACCAAAATGAATTTTGTGACTTCCTTCTATTCATTTACTATATTGTTTGCATTAAATACATCATCTGTAATAAACACTCCCCACTTTTTTTCAGATTTCTAATGAATGCTGTATTAGAACATGCTTTCTCACCTGTATATCTTCCCAGATCACTCGTAAAGTGCAACAAGAGATTTCAAGTCATCCATATTTTGTGTGATACGTAGTGATTTCATATAGATTAGACACTCAATAGATTCCCTACTTTTTATTTAGCTACACCAGGCTACTTTGGTCTGATATTAAATGCATTTTTCATGCTGGTTATTAATATCAAGAAAAATGTGTATTTCTGAAATTGTTCATAAAAGCATGAAAAAATATTGAATATAATTGATTATGAGTGTTAAATATCACAAGTACATACCCCAGCTGGGTCATCATGGTTACCATGGATGGAGAACACTGGAATTTCAACATTCAAATTGGGGTCCTCATAGTTCACCATTGGAAACCTACAAGCAAAAAAATACCACAAAAGAGAAATTTTATACAAGTATATATGAATTACACTGAGACCGTTGGGTAAGCTACTGCTCTCTTAAAAGAAGTTAATACGAGGACAACATATGTAGTTAATTCCCATCCTCACTTGGCTAATGTTGTGGAATAATCCCTTTTCGACTTCAGACATCGCATGAGGTCATGTTTTTTAAGTTGGGCACCAATTCCGTTGCATGTGCATTTTTAAAGCAAATTACATGGTTTTACATGTTTGATACTATAACTTCAAAAGTTTACATTTTAACCCAATATAAGTATATATATTCTGAGAGCATATACTCTAAAGATTTCAGAAACAATAGAATTGGCATCATTATACACGGTGACTCTTATATATACAGGGTGCAACAAGCTAAATTAGGGAAAAATGCAAATTAAGTTATCAGTGTCACCCCTAAACATACAATGATAATGTAATGTTTTGACACATGTTTAATATAATTAACTTAATTGCCCACCCAGCCATATATAACTTTTATCGGACAACTACTTCTACTTTGTAGTTATAGGGTGGTCAAAAATCTGTTGATAATTTATATGAAAATCACAGTCAAATTAGTAATTCTTTGATTTTGAACATGATTAAGTAAATATTGCATGAAAATCATTCAGATTGGGTTGTATGCAACAGCCAGATTAACAACAAATGCAAATATTTTATATAATTCAAGAAAATTTCACTTACAGGGTGTCCAAAACAACACATAATATTAAAATTGCACCTACGAACTAACCACAATTATATTTTACCTCTGCTTTTGAGAATTGTAGTCTGTAACAATGTTGCAAAAACATTTTACTAATAGACAAAATTATCATACAATGTGCCTGTATATACAGGGTGATCCAATATAGTGTAAACTTTTATGCTTTATCAATTAATGCACTACATAAACATTTTATGTAATAATATCGTGTAGGTCTGTAATACTCTATCCCTACTGTAAGTTGATATGATCATTGATCACAGCACATAATCTATAGTTTGATACTAAAGTAATTTCAAAGTATCTTGTTCTGTTACACCAGCAATGTTACAGGGTGCACTATATATTAACATATAAGTGCTCCAAATACATGCGGTGTATGGGGTTTTTTTCATGAGGAAATAACAAGCAGATTGAGTAAAGCAATGAGCACATTTTCTGGCAAATTAGATTTGCCCAATTTATATCTTAATCAAAGTTGAGCATATAAACTCATTAAACAAAAAACTTTCCGTGAGACGGGCGTAGAACATATGAAAATGAATCCCAAATGTATTAGCCTTCTTCATGTTCTGTAATCTAAGAATTTGGAATTTTTTTTATTTGGTTTTTTTGTAAAGTTCCAGTTTGGGCTAAAAAATATCAAGGGCAAGGCGGACCACTGAATTGACGCAGGCGGAAAAAGTTTAGAGGCAGTTCAAGTGGTGAACAGCTGTAGTACTTAACAACGCGACAGGGTAAGATAGACAGTCAACGTGATTAGATAAGAGACTAGTGAGCTGGCAGAACACGGTAGCAGTTTCGAGAGAGAGGAGGGCAGTAAAGATACAAGATTCTTGCAACTATCTCGCTATTTTAATATATTACCCTGGTCGTATGGGGGGGTGCGGGTTTGGGGGGGTTCATGGAGGATAACTTTCCCGTGGGACGGGTCACAGGCTTAAACGACCTTAGTTTTTTGATATGAAAAATAACGATCGGTGGAAGTTAGACGCGGTAGAAGTTTGTACTTTAACCACCGTGACCATAATCGAGGCTGGTGGTACAGCCGACGATTTCAAGTTCTAACTTTCGCATTCCAACTTTAGCTGTATCACGAACGAAATATTGCTGTGTGTGAGCGAGCGGCGTAATACTACTTGAACAACAGATATTCCCGTGACTGGGGCTGGACTGAATGAAATATGGCATGTCATTTGAAAATTTGCCAAGAATGGATGATGGCATTTAGCTCACCCGTCAAACCATACATCTTGGTCACTCATGCCTAAACATCATGCTCAAACAGAAGCATGTTTCTTGGACGGGTACTTGTACATGTAACTTTACTGTATCGGTGTGAACTTGTACTGTCCTGTCATTATACATTTTCGTGTCACTTCAAACTGAAGTCTTGAGACTGACATAAGCCTCACCATTTGAGCATTCGCCTCACCATGCTCGATGCTCATGACTGCTGACCAAGACCAGTGTCAACTGGAGTATCGGACCCGGTGCGGCGGAGATTGTATCTGCATGGCACTGAGCTCCACGTACGAGACCTGAGCAACCTCATGACTCCAGCTGACTGATAAATATGAGGTAAGGCCATAAACCAAAATAGTTTTCAGCTTCATGAGTCAAACACCCGGGTGGTTGTGGTTGTGGGGGGGTGGGGGGAAGGGGGTTTCGGCCGGTCACTTCTGGCCCTGCAGGCTGCACCTTCGCCTGTAGGGCCGGAACCACCCCCGGTCCTGGGACATTGCAGAATTGAACAAAACTTACGAAATGGCACAATGGGGGCTGCGAACTGAAAATTGGAAATTTGGACCCTTTCACTGTTTTTTCAAATTAGGCCACAAACGTTTTAAAGGGGCTTTCGTGATCCACAACCTCGTCGCCCCGAATTGCCTATAAACTTTTGAGATTGTTAAATCATGCTCGGAACCGTTAGCCTTATAATCAAGTTGTACGAATCTACAGTACTGTGCAGATTCTGTCGTATGTGTAAGAATTCGCAATTTTGTATTCCGTAAACGGACAGAAAATACAGCACAGTGACCTAGGGACGTGGGAAACAAGCATTGCTCATAACACAAAACCGCAAGATCGGAGCACTCCAACTAGGGAAATAACTTTCTCATGTATTCTGGTAAGACGCTTCGTCATATCATATGAGGGCTGGTAACGAATTACTGTAAAATGGACATGGGTTTTATATGTCACATACGTTTTGCAGAAACTCTGTGAATATTTTGAGGCAATATTATTTTAAATGTACAAACAATGTCATCCTTACCTTAAAGTTTATCTTAAATAAAACACATGAGTTCTGAAAAAAATCTTACGTTATTAAAATACGAAACATTTTAAAGCAGACAAGCATTTGGTAATGGAATGACGGTAACGGAATGACAGAATGTCCTCCCATAGAAACATATCTTTGAGTGCCCTAAATTCAGGATGCCAAATCTCACCACAAAGATGGTGGTACAATTTTTTACATTGGTTACATCAGGTCTTTAAAATTATCTGAGAAACAAAATGTTTGAATAATTTTTATTATTTTAGCATACTTAACCCGATTGTTTGAAATACAGCCATTTAAAGATGACAATGAGACTATTTTCCATTCCTTCCAGAAAAGAAAGAGCGCCCCAATTTTTGTCGAACCCCGGTTTTTTGCATATTTGGAATGCTTACAATGTATTAGATCACACCTGAAGTGAATTAGCCCAATATGCCGTCTTTATGTAAGAAGATGAATGATTTATTACTTTCTGTCGTGCACGACAGAAAGTCAGTATGTTTTCAGTGGGGACGATGCGTAGCAGGCAAGTTCAAAACCAATGTTGCGGTTTCTCTTTGTACTTGTTTGTTCATAATGAAACCTCGAACTTCTCGGTAGGTGTTATGACCGATCCAGTTGAAAATTGTAAGAAATTTGTATCCTCAAAAAATCTCCTCCTGTCACTTTAGCTTAAGGTTGCTGAAGTCTCAGATATTTTTTGAAAAAGGGCAATTCCACCGTCATGGACGTTACATTTTTCCCACCCTCTCTGTATTCACAATGTATTCCAACATACTTGAAAGCTAAGGAAGTTCATTTTATTTCTGGTACTGATAGTTAAAGTTTAACAAGAACATCAAACATCTAGAAAGCTCTAGTTAATTAACAAGAAAGAGCTACAGAAGTCGGTGTCATGGACGTTACAAAAATGGACGAGCAGTTTTTGGACATCAATTATAAACAAAACTCTCCTGAAGTTGCAATCTCAATTCAGTTTCATTATTCCTGTTTAGTATTGTGTGGTATTTTGTGGTCTATAGCCTTGTTAGGGCTATCGGAACATGCACCCATAATTTTAACGACAAAAGGCACTCT